>JAFLJL010003483.1:0-23962 GCA_018398815.1 Conus ventricosus
CTCACGAGAGAGGAAAACCCTGCAGCCCTGATGTTTTGACGAGGACTTCAGTATTTACGACATCACCACCTTCACCATTAGTAACTACACAACGGGAAGACCGTTCATCATGATGAATGAAGAAGAAACCTTCTGGTGGCTGCCCGCGATGGTGTGGGAAAAGACATGTCCGTTCCTCCAGCATATGGACATGTGGCATTTGCACCAAATGGACGGCAACCCACAAGAAGGATGTGAGGCTTATTTCAGGAACCTGGCTGGGAGTTTCTTCGTGCTATGTCCAAACACCACAGCGAATTTCCGAGAACGGCAAAATGCTCGTCTGATGAAAGTCTGTTGATGGAACGAATGGGACCGTTGTACAGGAGAGTTTATTTCGTAACAAACTGCTTTCAAATTGAAGAAGAAACTTTCCGACTAATGGGGCGCGCTTTTGCTGATTCGTCAAGCGCTGTGACCTCCGTATTTGTTTCGGTGCATGATGGATTTGAATTCTTACATGGAAAAAGGACTGGCTTTGATTGGCTAGGATTTCTACGCTCTTGTGAGTGTGGCAGAGCACGCCATAACATATCGCTACAGGTTCACTGTGTGATAATATAACGTCACCCACATCGTTTCAGCATCTTCTCCAACACAAGAGGCCCCGATCACCGATGCTGTTATCCCACCGCGCTGTGCCTCAGACGATTGTACGCGGTCATCGAAGAAGTTAGTTTATGCAGACCCTACGCTGTCCGCTCTCCTACGGCCTGTGTGTTGGCGACGTTTCCCTGTCTCCAGCGCTTGACCATACAGGGAATCAATGTCAGTGAGTTCGTGCTTCATCAGCTGACTCGGTCGGCCAGGCGAATGAGAATACTCACTATCTACTTCGACGCCGACCTCCTGAGCCACAACAGCCTGAAATTTATATCGTACGTAACATGGGACAGGCTGAGGATGGCTTGCCCAAACCTGATGGTGGTATGCTTTGCGTTTGACAAAGACATTGTCCGTGATATTTTCAGCAAGCTGCTCAAAACCTCGGCGCCTCTCATGTCTATCGGTGTACGCGTCAGTAATTGTCTCAGTGCTGTCGCGCTCCTTCAGGTATGCGCAGCCTACGCCAAGACGCTGCGGTGTATTGAATTCCGGGGATCATCACGGAGAGAAATCTGGTCACAACGCTCTCAGGACGCGGCTCGATATTTCTTGGCCAAAAAATGTCAGTTCGTGATTCATAAGTTTGAAGTCGACAGGCAAAATGGCTCGTATGAGGTCCGGATTTGGGGGAAGTCACCATGAATTGGCTTGGGGGTGTTCCGCGTCTGCGAGATCCTCACCTGAAGACTGATCGTTTCAAAACATGACTGTCAAGTATCTATCTATGTATCTACCCATGTATCTATTTGACTTTCTCTCTCTCTCTCTCTCTCTCTCTCTCTCTCTCTTCTCTCTCTCTCTCTCTCTCTCGCTCTCTCTCTCACTGTGTGTGTGTGTGTGTGTGTGTGTGTGTGTGTGTGTGTGTGTGTGTGTGTGTGTGTGTGTGTGTGGGACCCTGGTCATTCAACACACTGACCTAACGTGGTAGGTCGAAGCTTAGGCTATGGAAACCAGCGTTAGGAAAGTGTGTAAAGAGAACCATAGTTCTTGAATGCTACGTTATTTTGAATACTCCAGGGCACACAGTTTAGTACTACACTGCCTTTCTTCACCGTGAAGGAACGTGCAGTTGTCCAATATAATCATGATAGCCAGGGTGAGCATAGCTGAGTTGTCGGGTCATTTTTAAACCACTGCTGTCAGTGTTGATGCAATGGCTGAAAAGACGAGAAAAGAAGGGACAGAGAAAGGGACAAGTGAAGAAAAAAGGGAGGAACGGGAGAGGGTGATGATAAGGGAAGGAAGAAACCCACGCACGCACGCACACGCACACACGCACACACACACACACACACACACACACACACACACACCACCACACACACACACACACACACACACACACACAAGGGGTTGGGGGGGGGGGGAGGCGGTGTTGTGAGAAGAGGTGTCAGCCGATAAAACCTGCAACTCTGTAGTTGAGAAACGTGTCGGCAGATTAAAGCTGTAAATCTATAACCGGCGACAAAAACGCAAACGGACAAATTAGAATACAAAGAAAAGTTTCATTGAAAACTGATATCCGTTTTGTTTGAAAGGGAACAAAACATCGGGCATACAAGTGATCCATTTAATTTGAAGAACAAGAACACCAAAATCACGCTTTGTACTAAAACATAATGCATGTGCACCTTCTTCATACAAGATAACGTCATGTGTACGCTGTCTCTGAATATTAAACTCTTCTGAGTTCTATTTTGTAATCGTTTATTTCTTACGCGCTCCAGACATTTTAACATTGTAGTAAAGTCCTCCCGTTTTATATTTCTGTTCTTCTCACTATGTGATGTTCTGATCTACACACACACACGCACACACACACACACACGCACACACACGCGCACACACACACACACAACACACACACACACACACACACACATACACACACATTTGTTTGGGTACATCGACTCACTTGTTCACACATAGAAATGAACGGGGAAATCTCTCTCTCTCTCTCTCTCTCTCTCTCTCTCTCTCTCTCTCTCTCTCTCTCTCTTCCTCCTCCTCCCTCCTCCTCCTCCTCCTCGTCTCCGCCCCATGGGCCGGCCTTCTCGTGGCGGGGGTGTTTCTTAACCAACCTGTGCCCACCCTTTTTCTTGTCTTTCCTAATGTTCTGCCTACCATGTCTTTTGCTATCTCTTTTCACCCATAAAGTCTCCCCACATCATCTGCAGCCTCTATGTCGTCTTGTTTCTTCCTTCCCGGTTCTTCAGTCTGTTCTTTCATCTATTTTTCCAGTCTTCCTTTTCAATGCTTCTTTTTCTGAGACCTATCGGAGTGGTGGCCCTAAGTCACTCGCAATCTAAGGTGCTGACACTGGCCGAGAGATGTATGGCTCTGCGTTAGTGAGTCGCTACAGCAGTCCTGTCTGGTTTTGTGGGACGGTATCAGGCAGATGGACGCCCTATGAGTTCATCCTCACATGTCCTTCGTAGGGCCATCCATTGTCCTTTCCCTAGCACGGCAGCTCTCCTAGGGTGACTGTCAAATTTCTGCCACCATTGAGCCTACGCCCTATGAGCAATCAAAGTCATTCCAAACGACAGAGAGAAAGAGATTCAGATTCAGATGAAGAGATACGAGAAGTGGCAAAGAGAAAGGGTATCCAAAACACATGGCCAAGCTTCCTTATAGTGGAAGCAAGAGATCCAAAAGAATCCATTGCTAGGATTTCTCCATTCGCCATTTGTAAGTGGTTTGAGGGTGTTTCATCCACAGGATTCAAAATGATAAAACGACTAAGATCTGGTAGTTACCTTGTTAACTGTGCTACGGAAACGGCGTCACGATTGCTGCTGAAAAGAGATGGTTCTCAACTTATGCAGATCACAGTTAAGGTTTCTATTCACCCATATCTCAACTACTCGAAAGGGGTTATTAGATGTGCTGACTTGGCTGGAGTTGCTGAAACAGAAATACGGACTGAGATGGAAAGTCAGGGTGTTCTACAGGTCCATAGAGTGAAAATATCTAAAGGAAAAGACTTGATTGAAACTAACACGCTATTCTTGACTTTCGCTATGCCATCTCCCCAGAGTTTATCAAAGTGGGTTATGTCCGAGTGAAAGTTACGCCTTTTGTACCATCTCCTTTGCGGTGTTTCAAGTGTCAACGCTTTGGGCATTCCAGTCGAGCTTGTCGGGGTCAGGAGATCTGCCGTGATTGTGGTCAGAAGAAGCATGATGGGTCTTGTACAGATGCTGTATACTGTGTCAACTGTAAGGGTGATCATTCAGCAAATTCAAAAAGTTGTCCAGTGTGGAAAAAGGAATGCGAGATTCAGAAAGTAAAGATTGAGAGGAAATGTTCCTTTCCTGAGGCTAGAAGGTTAGTGGAGGCCAGGACTCCTTCGGGTGCTACTTATGCACAGAAGGTGGTTAACGATTCTACGAACCAGTCATCAGGTGATGATCTGGGAGCAGCTCCATTCACTGCTGTAGAGAAGAAATTGACAGAATTGTTGTCATCGGTTTTGGATCGGCTCACCATACTTGAAAAATCAGTTGAGGTTTTGTCTCAGAAATACAATAGTGTTCCGTCCGCAATGTACAACAGGCTACAGTCCCTGCTGGTGAGGGAAGAAGTGTTTCAGTTGTTCAAAGTGCTGTGGATCAGAGGTCAGGGGTGAAGGATCGGAAGAAAGAGACGTCCCCTCGCTCACAGACCAATAACAGCAGTACGAGACAGGCACGCAGTGAGGAGCGTCCTTTTCGGACTCCAAACCCTCCTGGGGGAAAATCTCGAAGTCAGGTATTTGGTGCAGCAGGTTTCAGTCCAGTAAGAGCAAATTCCAAACATGGTAACAAGCAACTTAGAAATTTATCAGGAGCATCGGCTTCTGATCTTGTCTTGAAGAATCGTTTTAGTTCTTTGGTGGACAATGAAGTTTCTGGAGAGAGGGATGATAGATATTCTTTTAACAACCTAACATGGACATACTCCAGTGGAACATAAGGGGAGTTAAAGCAAATTGTCGAGACCTTGAGCTATTATTGACAGAGTATAGATCTTCGGTAATTGCTCTTCAGGAAACCCTTTTAAACTGCAAGTAAGAAGCATGAGATTCCTGGTTTCTCCTGTTTACTCAAGCCAGCTTCTGCAGATTTTTCACGGAGAGGCGTTTCTCTTTACATTCATAATTCGGTACTACATACAGAAATTCCACTTCAGACGGATATGGAGGCAGTGGCAGCTCGTATCTCGTTAAACAAGGTTGTTACGATATGTTGTCTGTATTTATCTCCATCTTCTGTGATTTCGAAGAGTCAGTTGGATGGTTTAATTTCTCAGCTCCTAGCCCATTTCTTTTATTGGGTGACTTGAATGGTCATTCTCCACAGTGGGGAAGTAACCGCACAAATTCTCAAGGGAAAGTTCTTGAAGATTTTATATCGGATCATGATCTCTGTCTTTTGAATTCAGGCTCACCGACCTTTTGTTCTCCTTCTGGTTCTTTGACTCACTTGGACTTGTCCATTTGTGACCCTTCCTTATTTTTGGACTTAGAATGGCAGGTTCATACGGACCTAAGCGGGAGTGATCACTTTCGGTTTTTATTTTTTTACGAAGCAAATGCAGGAAGTCCCCCGGGAAACATGGAAGCTTCGCTCTGCAGATTGGAGTCTTTATCAGCAACAAATTTTAAGTAGACTGCCTATGAATCTGTTGCAGAGTTATGATGATCCTGTTTTACAGTTCACTAAAGTGATAGTAGAGAGTGCTAAGGAAGCTATTCCCAAGTCTCGTGATAAACCAAATGATGTTAAGACCCATGGTATGATAAAGAGTGCAAAATTTTGAAGGGTAAGAGAAAAGGTGCTCAAAGATTTTTTGCTAAGTTTCCTATGGTGGGGAACAAAGTTAAACATCAGGCGTGTAGGGCTAAGTGTCGGTATACTTTTAAAACTAAGAAGAAAGAATCTTGGAAAACTTTTTGTTCAAATCTGTCCTTTAAGGTTAATTCAAGGAAAGTTTGGAAAATAATCCGTAAGATTAAGGGAAAGTCGGCTGCATCAGTTTTAAAATGTTTGCAAGTAAATGGATCGATTATTACTGATAAAAGGAGGTTGCTAACTTGCTAGCTGCTACTATTCATCAAAATTCGTCAGCTGATCATTATTGCAAGGAATTCCAGCGTATTAAAAGATCAGCAGAGTCAAAATCTTGTTCCTTCGAGCCAGATAGTTCTGAGGATTACAACTGCATTTTCAGCATGGATGAGTTAAAGGACGCCATTTTGAAAGCCAACAACTCAGCTCCTGGACCAGATGACATTCATTATCAATTTATTCAACATTTGCCAGCTGAGGGTTTAAAAGTGTTGTTGTCTCTGTTTAATCATGTTTGGTGTTCAGGGTATTTTCCACCTTCTTGGACAGAGGCGGTTGTTATCCCTATTCCTAAACCAGGGAAAGATCATTCGGATCCTAACAACTATCGTCCTATAGCTCTCACTAGTTGCTTATGTAAAACTATGGAGAGAATGGTATATTCTCGATTGTTATGGCAGTTAGAATGTCTGGGGGCCTTAGATGTTTCCCAGTGTGGATTCCGGAACAACCGCAGTACTACTGATCATCTGGTTCGTTTATGAGTCTTTTATCAGGAATGCTTTGATCAATGGAGAACATGTAGTTTCTATTCTTTTTGATTTAGAAAAAGCTTATGACACAACATGGAGGCATGGAATTCTTCAGGACTTGAAGGCACTTGATTTCAAAGGTAATTTACCAATGTTTATTGCTAATTTTTTGTCTAACAGGCATTTCAGTGTTAGACTTCATTCGACCTTTTCAGATCCTTTTGAGCAGGAGATGGGTGTCCCTCAGGGTAGCATCCTTTCTCCACTTCTGTTCAATCTGAAGATTAATAACATCGTCCAGTCAGTAAAGTCTGGAATCGATAAGTCATTATTTGTTGATGACTTCTCCATCTCTGCCAAGGGGGAAAACTTTGGCTGCAGCTGAGCGTCAACTTCAATTGTGTGGGTTTAAACGTGTTCAGCAGTGGGTTACTGAAAATGGATTTAAGTTTTCAGCTACTAAGACAGAGTGTATTCATTTCCATAGGAAAAGATCTCAGGTCTTTAGAACCAGCTATCAGTCTCAATGGTCAGGTAATTAAAGTTTCCAAACAAGTGAAATTTTTGGGGGTTATTTTTGATAATAAGCTTTCTTTTTTGCCTCACATTAAGTACATTAAACAATCTTGCCAGTCAGGTTTGAATGTTTTGAAGGTTATTAGTCACACTGATTGGGGTGCAGACAAGCGAACTTTGTTGCGATTGTATCGAGCTTTGGTGAGACCAAAGCTAGATTATGGGTGTGTGGTATATGGTTCTGCACGAAAGTCTTACCTCAAAGCTCTTGATCCAATCCATCATCAAGGACTGCGGATTGCTCTGGGAGCACTTCGCACATCTCCAAAAGAAAGTTTGTATGCTGAATCGGGTGAACCCCCTCTGGAGCTAAGGAGGTTGCGTCTTTCCATGAATTACTACCTGAAATTGAGGGCTAATCCAGAAAACCCTGCCTATGATATTGTCATGAACCCGCCTTTTAGAGCCAAATATGACTTAAAGCCAAATGAGATTCCTCCACTGGGTATTCGTATTTTGCCCCATTTCGGGGCAGCTGGCATTGACCTTGATGCTGTTGATGATGGTCCATTACAGACTGATTTACCTCCTTGGAAAGTCGCCAATCCAGAGATTAATTTATATTTAACTCAATTTCGAAAGGAGGTCACCCGAGTGTTGCATATAAACAGCTTTATCTTGGGCAATGTGAACTTTATAAAGATTTTATCAAGATTTTTACTGATGGTTCTAAGAAAGGTGAGAGGGCTGCAGCTGCCATTGTGGGTGTATAACGATTTTCAGGAGCCTACTTTGCTAAGATTGCGGGATTGGTCATCTGTTTACACTGCTGAACTGAAGGCTTTAAATCTGGCCCTCAGTGCGGTGTCCAGATCAGATCAGAATGATTTCTTATTTTATCGGATTCATTGTCGGCATTGTCGGCTTTGTCGACAAGAGAAGTATCACATCCAGTATTAGCGGATTATTCATGATCTTCATACTCAGCTTGTCTCTTCGGGAAAGCATATAGTTTTCTTGTGGGTCCCCAGTCACATGGGAATCTATGGTAACTCAGTGGTGGACAAAGCAGCCAAACAAGCTCTCGGTGCAAGTCTTTCCAGGAGGCCTATGCAGTTTGTTCCTCACTCTGATCTACGTCATAAATCCAGTTTGTATTGTCGTGAACTGTGGCAGAGTGAAATGGTGTAATCAAATTCATAATAAATTGTTTAAATTTGCCAGATTTAACCAATCCTTTCCCTCGGTGGTACGTAACCGTAAAGAGGAATCGATTTTGTCACGGTTACATATTGGGCACAGCTATATAACGCACAGTTGGATATTCAGAAGGGAAGACCCCCCTGGTGTGTTGCGTGTGACAGCTTGTTCAGTGTTAATCATTTTTTGACGGAATGTGCTGATTTGATGTGTATCAGAGAGAAGTTCTTTTCCACCAGTGATTTATCGGTTCTTTTTCGTGAGATTTCAGTGGATCTTATTTTTTCTTTTTTGAAAGAGGTAAACTTATTTTATAAAATATAGGGTTTTATTAATGTATACAGGTGTCGAAGGAGTTGAAAAGATAATTGTGCTTTTGTCCTCATAAATTTTAAGTGATGTGTTAATACTAGTGTGAGTATTTGTATCAAGAGACTCAGATATGATAGCTGAGGTCCTGATTTGGCTCCTAGTAGTCCGCTGGACCCTATAAACACTAACTAACTAACTCCTCGTCTCCTCCTTCCTTTTTCCTGTCTTTACCCCTCTTTCTCATCAAGATGATTAAGATCGCCATCGTAATTATCACCATCATAAGTATGAATACATTTTTTTTATATGTGACAGGACACGGGAAAAAGAACATTACGAAAGGAGAAAATTATGAAGATGGGGGTGGATTTAATTGGGACCAATGAAATAAATCATATTTATCGACTATGATCTATTTCACACCCGTCTCTGACATCGATTTCAGAGACAGATCTTCAGTAGCACTTAGCATCTTAAACATAGATTCGTCCACGCACTTACCATCTTAAACATAGATTCGTCCACGTTAAAACTGATTGTATATGGGGACGTCTGTGACAGAATTACCGTAAACTGACAGTAAACAAAGGCTCGCAATTACGTATACGTCCTATGCTACCCAGCTAAAGTCAGACTCGAACTTTACTCGTGTGAACACTTTCCAAATTCTAGTGGTTAGCCTTAACTAATCAGTCACACCGTAGCGTTTGTAGCAGATATACTGCACTCTTTTCTTTCTTTCCTTTCCTTTCCTTTTCTTTTCTTTCTTTCTTCTTGTCTCGCTTCTGTACCACTGCATTGGCATTATTCCCACTCCCCTCATTCGGTTGCCCATTCACAACCACACCCTGGCTTGTGCCATTGCAGCCTGAGCCCTGACATCAATTTCACATCGTGCAGGCAATGTGGCAACCCACCAAAGGAGACGCCGCACTGCAGCCGTGTCACTTCGGTGGCGTTCAGAGGCGTTAGCTCCCTTCAACACACGTAGAATACTACCTGAAAAGCGTGAGCGAGCTCCTCTCTCCCAAAGACGCCACCACGTCCGTTCAACGACAGTTTTGCACGAACTTGCCAGTATCTGTGTCCACAACATAAAACTCACGTGGAGTGGAAATCGAAAACTGGTGTCACACCATAAGAGCAGAGCATGTGGTGCCTCCGCTCTAGTTTTACTCACAGACAGGGCAGGGCGTCTCGCTACACGACAAGCCAGTGGTGTTGGAGCACACAATCTTACAAGACAGCACAGGGCACTGGACATCGCTCGTGGCACCACTCCGAGTGCAGATCTTAGTGGTGTTTGCAGGTCTGTGGCTCATGATGTCTCTGCACGTCCGACAAGGAATGCTACTAGTCTATGATTACAAAAACAGAGACCGAGACACGGACAGAGACAGAGAGATATATCACAGAATGAATATTACTGTAATCATAGACTAGTAGCATTCCTTGTCGGACGTGCAGAGACATCATGAACCACAGACCTGCAAACACCACGAAAATCTGCACTCGGAGTGGTGCCACGAGCAACAATGCCTGTACTGTCTTGTAAGATTGTGTCTCTGTCTCTGTCCGTGTCTCGGTCTCTGTTTTTGTCTCTGTCTCTCTGTCTTTTCTCTCTCTCTGTATCTCTCTCTTTCTCTCTCTCTCTCTCTCTCTCTCTCTCTCTCTCTCTCTCTCTCTCTCTCTCTTTCTCTCTCTCTCTCTCTCTCTCTCTCTCTGTGGGTGGGTAGGTGGGGGGGGGGGGAGGGGGGGCTGTCTGGCACCTTCAGACAGTCTCGCTTTGTCACAAGGTCTCACGTGCCCTCTGAAGACGATCTGGGGTAGAGAACAGCATTTTACCAATTCTAACTCACTTGCTTCACCACCGAGTTTTTGGGCGAAAGTGGCCTAAAAGCCGCCTTTTCCTGTGGCGGAAGAGAGAGAGGAGAATCACTGGCAGACAGACAGAGAAGATAGAGACAGAGAGAGAGACAGACAGACAGACAGAGAGGCGGGCAGACACTCACTCACACACACACACACACACACACACACACACACACACACACACACACACACACACACACTATTTAAAAAATGTGTCCCTGGTTTACAGTGGCATACCCCTCACCTACGGTGGCGTGCTCCCGGTCTACATTGCAGGTGTGTCTCCGGCCAAAAAATCAATACTGCTGCACTTCCTCCCTACCCCACTCCTTCCCACCCAGCCTGCTCGATTGCAACATATTACATCAGCCAACACTGCCCGCGTGGCGGCGCTGTTCTAGCCTGGCCAATCAGCGGGCGCTCACATAACTAGGCTAACCCACACATTCTTCCACTGACTGCCGGGCAAGCACGACGCGTTTTACTGAGCCGTGGGTGTGTAACCGGTTTACCAAAGAACAGAATTGTGTATCTTAAAGGTTTGTTGGCTCAAGGAAATGAAAACGTTGAAGGCAATATTGTTGACAAAGATGTAGCTAGTTTTAATACGTGTTTGACTATTGATGAGATGGTTCCTTATCTAATAAATGGCGCTGCATTGTTGAAAGGGGGCTGAAGCAAAACAAACCATCACGCGTTGATTGTTGGGAGCTGGCTTGGGACAGCTAAAGCCATGTTTAAAAAACATGGCGTTCATTTCTTAAGGGGGAGGTAAACACGGCTGATTCGTATGCTAAAAAACTTATATTTGAAACATTTTTGCTGTTCCTCCAAGTAAAAATGTTCTTAGTTTGTATCAGACTTGATTGATTGTTAACTACAGATTTCAGTGTTCATGTGGCAGGCTGATCTGTGTATTAAGATGTGTATACTTTACTACTTTTCTAATTCTAACCAGTTCATCTGCCTTCAAGTGTGCCCTTATGCAACTGGATAACGATTTTCGAATGTTCTGGCAAACAAAACTAGATAGAGCTAGGCAGACCTTAGTACATCTACCAGTATGGAGAGGAGTAGTGTGTGGGCCGGCACTATCTTCATATAAATGCTCCAAATATACAATGACGGATCACAGCTTTACATTTCCGTCCTTATTGAGACACTTAGTGAAAGGGCAAACAAACAAGGCTTTACACATTTGTAATCCAATATTTTTGTTGCTGTAGTCTGAGCAGAGGCATGTATCAAACTTGTGTACTACTTAACTGTGGAAAATTAACTTCCCAGAAAGTGAGGGACGTCATTTTTGCACAATATTGTGTTTGTTGTCATTGTTCTAATATTGCCTGACCACTTGCGTACAAGCTTTCATGCGGCATCTATGTTATCTACAA
This sequence comes from Conus ventricosus, assembly GCA_018398815.1. Lineage (NCBI taxonomy): Eukaryota > Metazoa > Mollusca > Gastropoda > Neogastropoda > Conidae > Conus > Conus ventricosus. Next base: position 11,524 of record JAFLJL010003483.1, read on the forward strand.
GAAAATAAACCCAGTTGAGTTTGGTATTAAAAGAATTGTTGGGAATTCGCCAATTCAGTTCATCTCAATAGTGCAGATATATTACATTTTTCATGACAATAACTAATTATCAAACCTACAGCCCCATTTGTAATGGCCGCTCAACCTTGCCGAACGCATTGCTGCCAGACCAGCTATGCACAGATGACATTCAGTTGGCCGAATACAGTGCGGTTAGCTGGCTGGTGGGGAGCGGCCTGCAGAAAAACATTTCCTTTCCCTAACCTGCATTCACAGCTTGGGCTCTGCAGCTGGTAAACTCCCCTGCGACTCAAAACTAAGTAACTTGCTCTGAACAGCGTGGGATGTACTACTACTGGCGATTAGAGCCGCCATAAAAGCTTGGCCACAGCAGTAATTGCTGTAACTCTGCTAAAGCAAGTTGCAAGCCTGTTTGAGAAAAGAGAGCACAGCAAACTAGGCCAAGTGATTATATGTGATCACTTGACCTGCAAAGCGCGGCAGCCTGCCGCCAATGACGTCAGCACGGAGCACCTGCAAAGCTCGGCGGCAACTAGGCCAAGTGATCATATATGATTACTTGACCTGCAAAGCGGCGGCAGCACCAGCAAAGCTCAGCGGCAAACTAGGCCAAGTGATCACATATGATCACTTAGCCTAGTTGATTGAGGTTGCGAGCAAGACACAGCCTGTTTAGTCACAAAGCAAGAAGTGGTCCTAGTAGTTTCACTTCTTGTTTGTTGTTGGTGTTTGTGTGTTTTGGCCTACCCCACGCACGCACGTCCCTCCACCCCAACCCTGGACTGTTTATTGTGTTGTTTGTTGTTTGTTTGTGTTTGTTGTTTGTTTTGTCCTACCCACGCATGCACACCCCCCTACCCCACTCCACCCCACCCGCCCCACCCCTCACCCACGCATGCACACACTCAAGTTCCTTCTAAGTTTTTAACTTAAGTTACTCCAAAGTAAGTCTTACTCAAGTTGTCTTTAAGTCATCCTTAAGTTATCCACAAGTTCTTACTTAAGTTACTTCTAAGTTTTTAATTAAGTCGCCCCAGGTTCTTAATAAGTTCTTGATCAAGTTCTTAAGTAAGTTCTTAATAAGTTCTTGATCAAGTTCTTGATTAAGCCATCCTCTAAGTACAACCAAGGTCTTATTCAAGTTATCTTATAATTATCAAAATACAATCTATGTTTTTATCTTAAATAGTAAATGTCTAATATAGTACACACACGCCTCAAAAAACGCGTCATCGTTGAGGATGTCTTGCTTAGCGTTTTCTGCATAGATCTTAATGAAGTTCTTACATCCTAAGCAACCACATTGATTACAATTCTGGCCTATGGAAATGTCTTTTATAGACTCCATGCTCTTTATTTATTGACTTTATCATTTTATAATACGCCATGATCTATTTTTATTAAAAAAATTTAAAATTAAGTCTTAAAATATTATTCCATCTGAAATGGATCAAAATGATCTTTTGTTGTTGAGGGTTTTCTGGCGTGCTGTTGTTTTCTGTATTTAGTGGTTCAGATTTTCTTGATTGCTTTTGTTTTGGCTGCCATTCTTTATAAAATTTTATAACAGTAAAACCGCCCCCAGCAGCAGCAAGGGCGCCAAAAATGGCAACAGTTTTAAGTTCAATATTCCATGAGACTTTGGCGCTGTAGGCCTTGAATCACATGGAGTTTTATAGCGGCATTGAATCAACTTGTTCTGGCGCTGGCGGTGTTATGTTTTCATGATGAGTTATATTCTGTAACATTAATATTTTTTTGTCTGTTCCACTCTGCTAATTTTTTCCTGCTTTAACAACGCCCGGATGCTTTTCACTGGTTCCCCACCTGATTCAGTGTTTTCTGCTGATTGCATATGAAAACTCGGATTAACAAACACACGTTTTGTGTTTGTTTTTATCTAACGACTTCTTTGTTACAACTGTTGTGTTGATCTCATGTAGATTAGATCGCAGTTTTACGTTGTCATGATGAAAAGTCTTATTGCCAAACAATGCTTCTTTGTAGTTTGTCATGTGATATGTTTGACTGCACAACGCTGCGAGATATTCCCTTTGCTTTCTTAATGATTTTCTCCTGGCTCGAAATACTGTACATTTTCGACCTTAAACCAACAAACTCCTTGATCACCTTTCCAGATAATTCATCCTTCATCTTTCCTAAAACCTTCTTATTAGTAATTGAATGCAAAGGCGAATCTTTTAGGATAATCGGACGTGTCATACCATCCTGCATGCCCTTTAGCTACTTCGGTTTCCATGTCTTTATAGATGTCTTCAGTAGGGATATCTATAACAAAACTATCTGTATCTGTGTAAAGTACTCTGGACTCAGGATACAAGGGCTTAAAGTAGTCATAAAGAAATTCTAACATCAAAAGCTTTGATAATTCTAAAACAGTAAACCCAATAAAAACAGGTTTGTCTAATTTTGACTTTCTTTTTTTTCATCATTATGCCAAAAAGGTGATCATGAAATCTTCTGAAGTCCTGATAATTTGGTTTTGAAGTCAGCTTAATTGCTTCGTTCTCTTTGGTGACTAATCTGACATCTTTGCGCTTGTGCGGATTCTCCATAGTCTTTCCAAAACAGCTGTTGTTCATCAACTTGAAAAAGTCTTTTTCTGAAGCATCTGCGGATTTAGTTCTGAGATCAGTGTTCTTCATGATGTATGGTTTCATGAACTGTTCTTGATCAAAAGCAATTATACGATGAACAGCTGTCAACTTCAAACCATGTCTTAAATAAAATTGTAGAAGTCTGTAATGACAGACATAATTTTTTTTGCCTCGAAGATTAGGCACAAGTTTAGGCGGCTCTCTTGGATCCATCTTTAGACTTTCTGCTGCTAATGGATAGTCATTATGCAGGTCATGGAGTTCATAGGATATTCTAAATCAACTTCTAGAATGTATCCACGCTGTTGATCAGGCGTTAAACTGCCCAACCACTTTAATGCCTTTTGAATATTTTTCGGATCACCGCCTGTGTACATTTTAAAGTTGCGTAATGGAAGTGATTGCGCCATAGCCCAACCATACAGATTGTTTGCATCTAAATACATGAGATAGTTAGACCTTTTACTGGATCATAGTCGTCCAAGTATTTGTTGTTTGCTTTACAGTAATGATGCGACGCCATACTAATTCCTCCACGCAATCCGTTTTCAATCATCTGAATCATTGGTAGGTCAGACAATAAATCAATCTGTACTCCAGTAAACTTTAAGAAAGCATCCCAACTCATCCCGGGCGCAGAAATGTAATGCGCGGATCCAGGCTATAATGTTTCATGCAGGTCTTTCTATAATTTTCAAAGACGTCCGCCAACAAACATACATCAGCCATCAAGTATGAATCATGATAGTCTCCCATCGTTTTACACTCTAACTTCTGCCACGCATCTTGAGCATGCTGGTAATCAGAATCACTGATGTCCTTTCCTCTAAGACTAGAAAAGAACGCGCCTTTAGGAGGAAGTGTGTCTTCGTCAAACCTTTCCCAACTGTTCATGTACTCATAAGGATAAACGCCCTTTCTAACGAGAGTTGGGTCAAAATATTCTTCTGTTATTGGGCAGGACTTTAAGGACATAGCCAGTGACTCTAATGACCCATCATGTGTTGCATAGAGTCATAAAAAGACATGTTATTTAGATTAAAGCACATGTACTTTTCTGATGACTGTGCAATGCATGACACCCTGAAGGCATCGTCCACTGCTTTCATTATAAGATGAGAGTCGTAACCTCGCAAGTTGTGAAAGAAGATGGGCAGCTTCCATGTCTTAGGATCAAACTTTAGTTGAAGATTGCATTTACTGTGCGCTGCTCCTCTGAACTTTCGCTAATGTGATCATGGTCTCTTACTGTCGGATTCTCTGCGTCTGATGAGAGACCTAAACCGCAAATCCAACAATGTGTGGCTGAGTCATACTGTTGTTGGTCTTCAGGGGTCATTATGATTTCAGATAAGTTTAGATTATTAGAACAGTCATTGCGCACTTGCTGCATGCGTTTTAAGAAGTATTCTGCAGCATTTGGTCCTCTATATAATTCTGGCTCTGAATGAACCGCCATCCGACCTGACAACGATGAAAGCAAATGAACAAATTTGATGATTACTCATTAAGACTGTTTTTCGAAGTTTTTGTGGCGCTGGCCCTTCATAAGGAACAATGAGTGATTCGAAGTCTGCGTAAACAACATATGGAGAATTTTGCATCCGTTTCCAGTTCTTAAAACTAACTTTAGATCCAGGTGGGGGCGTAATTAGTTCTGTATTACAGTCAAAACTGGACCAATACAGTGTTTCTTATGTTCGCTCGCGGCTTGAACAGATGGCATTCTTGTTAAACATTTTCTACAGAATTCTTGTTTGTGCCCATCTTTTGAAGTATGCTGCATTAGTTTACTCATTGTTCGTATTAATGTGTATGCGGTAGCTCCGCTGGTGAAAACATCAGTAGTAAGTCAACATGATTTTTGTCTGGTTCGCCATTGTTGGGCTGTTCTTAGACACTTTAATCGGCAGTAGATTTGTTTCCTCATCCCATGTGTATACATTAACAGTTATTGGTTTGTTTTGTTCTTCAAACCGATCAATTTGGTCTACACTAACAGGAAAGGACACCCCACAAGTTAAGATCATTGATGTAAGGACGATAGTTAGATACTCTCTCTGCGTTTTTGCGGATATAATGCAGCCTTGCGAGAACACACCACATAAAGCATTTGTTGTCTGAATTCTTTATGTTTAGAACTGCTCTTTTCGCTACCAACTCTCGAGGTAGTGGAATGTAAGCCTTACCAACAATCGGCGCATACTTAGCCTGTTTTAATCTGATCTCTAAGACTTCACCCTCTGACCAACCGAGCCTCTCATTTTGGCTTCTTCAGCCGCAGCGTCAAACTGCGCAAGCAGTTCGTCTGCCCAACCAGGGTGTTAAGTCATTACGAGAACCGAATAGTATGTGTTTAGTCGCAAGACCCGATCTAGATTTTTTCATTTAATGTTACATAGTCGATTCAACCAGCTAACATTACTTTAACTGGCGGGTCTATTGTAGTTTACTTGGAACCTTGAGAAATAGCCTGTACAACGCTTGCTGTACGTTTGAGTGGATCAATGGACTTCTAGATCAATATCATTCGTGCTCTTGATAAAGCACTCTCTCAAGCATTCCTTCAAAAAATTCGTTTTGCCCATTCATCTATCTTAAGCCATGTTGGTTTCTTTTCTACTCAAAATATTTTTTAAATTAAAAACAAATACTTAATCAGAATCAATATCACGGTCTTTTTGTGCTTTGACTCAATAAACTTAGTATAAACACCCTTTGGCGTTGTTATGTGAGCTGTTAGAACAGAGTTTTAATGTCTCGTTTTACTTTTTTTAAGCATCCTGTTTTATCTGCTTCGGCGTCTGGCTGTTGACGAAAACTGGTCCCGCCTTCTTTGAAGATCCACTTTGTATTTTGTAGTAATCAAAATCGGCCGTAAACGATTTAAATTCTTCATCCGTGTGATGTTTGAGTCAACTAGCGCTTTATTTATTGTCCGTTTAAACGAACTAAGTTTAGCTGTTCATTATTTGAACCATAGCTGGTGTGCTTTTGGAGTATAGTTGTGATTATGTTGCTAGAGCACCTACAGCTAAATTGAACACCCGGCCCAAGAGCTAAAGACATACCACCTAGAGGTAAAGCCTAGGGTGTGCGCCATGGCCCGTTGCTAAGAGCCAACACTCGTTCCTGCTGTGGCGCTTATAGTCGATGCTCCAGTATTAACAGATGTAACAGCATTAAAGGCAGCAGAATACCTTCGTTTGGTTTTGCTTGTATTTTGAAAGGTCTTGATCTAGTTTTTGTGGCATTTGTGGTAATGTTGGTTATTCTGAAGGTTTTTATGTTGGGGCTTTCTAGATCTCTTTCTTTTGGCGGCGTGTAGGCCCATTTGGATAAACCTGAACAGACATGCTTTTTATAAAATAGAAAATAATTTAGTATTGTATTATTTTAATCTGTTATTTTAATATTCAGCTGCGCTTCATATAATAAAAACAAATGTACATTAAGCGGTTTATCGGCTTCTTCTTCTTATCAATTTGAATGTTTATTAGTCTCTCACAGTTCTCCCGCTTCCATGCAACTGATTATCCTATGTTGACCTTTAGGTTCAACTCCATAAACCTTATTTGTTGTTAAATAATCATCCAGACCTACATTGTGAAGAGTAAATCTTTAGGACACACGGTCGGCTGTTAGACTTCTACCCCCTCCCACCCCAAACAATTTTCTTATTTCGTCAAATGATGATTCAGGTCTAAGCGCTAGGTAAGATTTTGGTTAGGACTTACATCAATTGTACCATTGCCACTTTGCTATTTTATGATAAAAAACTTTTCACTTGCTCTTTTGAACGGTCTCTTCCTCTTACACACAGCAATAAAATACCTTTAAAGCGATCTTGCTGCGACACTAAAACCAATATTCCATATATGGTCTGCCCTGCTTCTGGGATTATGGTTGTATGATGAATCCACTCTTTCGTAATATATTGCTAATTTGAACTGATATTGATGCTCACTCAGCTGCTAAATTAGGGTTGCTAAAAACGTCAAACTCTAACGAGATGTCAGAAATTGCTGTAACTTTGCTTCGGTGTCTGATGATTTGATAACGCGTTTGAATTCATTTAAAAGTAGTTCAGATGGACAATCTGTCTTTTTATTTGCTCCTGAAAGTACGGTGCATGCGCTTTTAAACCAACTCCCAATCTTAGGGGATGGCAAAGCGATTGCCAATAGCAAAATTTACAGATGCATACTTTTTACCGTCTTTAGTATCTGCGGGCCTATTCTATGTTTTAGTGCTTCTTCATTTTCGATTCCTTGAAACGCAAGATCAGCCCTTTCATCCCGGTTAGGCCATAGATCAGTATAGGTTAACAAAGATGTTGCCATTGTGTAAGAAAATATTTCTTGCCCCTCAAGTTTATAGACCTTTTCTTAACAATTGCCCGCCCAAATTCTGGACAACTGTCTGTTTGTGTCTGTTGTTGAAACGAGTTACTATTTTGAAAGTAAGGACGCGCAGAGCCTGCACAAATCACTTCATCTGACTCCTAGGGCCGGAAATATGTCAGTAAGAATTTGATCTGCATCAATAGTAGATGGATTATTTGGAACAGTAATATTCCGCTTATTTCCCTTCACGCCAAAGGGCTCTTTCAGTCTTCTATGCGGGTCAAGAATCGAGCCATATGCTTGTGACATTTTTTATAAAACAAAATAAAAAAGTTAATTATTAAAAAACATGGCAGGCATTGAAGATGAAGATTATGATGATTTTGATCCTGGAGACGACATGAGTGAAATGATCCCTTTAATACAGCACCGCTCGGCGCCCTCATTGCGGCGTGAATTAACAGAAAGTAAGGTCAGATCATTATACCAAAGTTTAGGCCAAGAACCTCCCGAATTTATAGACCCTAATGATTTTGAAGTAAAAGATGACCATTTGTTTGTGAGGAGCGACCAAGGACAACTTGTTCAGCTTACATCTAAACCAGACTCATCAAAGTTTTTAAAAAAGAGTACAATTAGACAAAGGCTCAGTGTGAGCGATCAAATCGCCTTGGCATTACTAAACCAAAATTAGATAGGGATGCAGTTGCTAAACTTCAAAACACACTGCAGGAACTCCCAACAGATAACCAAATGCAAAACATGGAACTTAAAGAATTAAATCAATCGGCAGACGAATTAATAAATGCAATAGAAGCAGAAACCAGTTTTTCAGAAGAAACAGCATTAAAGACTATACACGACTCACCGCTGCCCATGCGAGAAATAGCGGCCCTTGATCATGCTTTGAGAACGCATCAGAGGCGAATTAACAAACAATTTAGCAAAACTAGGTGAACTAGATGGCAATAAAAAGAGAAAAAAAAAAACTCGTTGAGGCTGATGACGCCAACTTAGGGCCTGATATTAAAGAAAGAATAAACCCAAAGACTAAAAGATCTTGAACAAGAGAGATCAGCAAGACTAGAAGCGTGACTACTAACCGAGACCAATTACGACTCAAGTGAATAGAATAAGAGAAACTATCCGGAAAATTTTATATGAAGACACAACGCTAGCAGAACGAATACGAACGCTGTTTAGAGAGCAAGGCGTCACATTAGCAAGCGTTATAACAGCCTTAGGATTTGCAATAAGCACCACTGGTGTTGGCTATTACAGGCGGCGGTGGCCAAAGTTCATTACCTCCGCCGCCATCGCCTCCCACCTGATAAATCATGGGTAAAAAACAGTTGATCATCTGCGCGTTTATTAAAAAAATTAGCGGTAACGCTATAGGACTCTTTACACTGGTATATTAGGGGGGTATTGTTAGCTGGCTTTGTCTACTGCAAGCAAAGTAGTTGGCTTAATGGCCGAGCACTTATAGACATTAGTTCTCTTACATAGTTGGCGATATTTTAGTTAAGTAATGGACAAAGTATGCTAAGGGCCTGTTAATCCAAAGAACAAGCGCTCTGTCTTTTCATATTCATGCGTCATCAGCGAACAGAGTCCGGAGCTTTTGCAGCCGTCTTCAATGGCCTTTGGGGTTCTTTGGGCCTGCGGGATTGGATGACTTATTCTTGGGGGGTCATCGAGTTTTTTTTCCTTGCTTGCAATATTACTGGCTCAGAATTTATGTCGTTTTGTCCAACCTTCTGTTCCTTTCCTGCAAACGAGATTCATTGTTGTAGTTTATTATTGTTCCTATCTGGAGCCTGCGGTCAGAATGGCAGCATGTATAAACAGTGCCAACAGCAAAGTTACTTTCGATCTTGCGTATTGTAATAACATTTTGGTACCTTTTAATACTTGAAGGCAAATCAACCGTAGAATTAATGGCGTTCCTCTCAATTTGGCTACGTATAGTTTTGTGCGTCAAGCCAGTAAGAAGGATCTGTTATGTTTCGATCTTGTCTGTGCTTGTGAACTCGCAAACACCAAAACGTAAGTGCGAAACAGAGTCGGTTATTCGTTCTATTCCTGCTTTAGTTAGGGCCCTTAGAAGTGTCTAGATAAATGATTGTCCATGCGTTTTATGCTCTTGCTCTATGGGACCCGAGATAGTGAACAGCTGTTGCCTGAAGAGAAAGATGTGTAAGGAGGATTCGGTCATCGTTATATTTTCTGTGCACGCCCCAGTAATATGGGGTGGCCTAAGCCCTGATTGCGTCCAACTTTTGTCTAAAGTCTGTCTTAACATTATTATTGAATGCGTTACAAATCCTTTCAAAAGCCTTCCTGTCTTTCTGTTGCTGAATGGATTAAACGTTTTGTCATTGGTAATGGCGCTTGCAAAAATTCAGTCAAAATACGTCTGAAGGTGTAATAAAAATGAAATTGTTACCACTGACCTCACCAAAGGATCAGGATGATTTAGTGATCCGATACGCCCATCCACACCAGTTGATGCACAAAACACAGCCAAGGTTTAATGGTTCTGATATAAACTGCATCGGATGACTAAACCACACTTTTGGGATGTCGTCTTTTTAATAGGGGGTTAAGATATTGCTTACTTGGAGTACTCACCTTTTATGAAAGAGGTCAGTCTGGGTCCCAGAATGTCGAGGGTGTCAGTTGTTATATTTTTAAGATTGTAGTGGGCCCCCAGCAGAATATTTTGCTCAGTATATATGAATGCACTCCTTTTACTTTGTTTTAAAAAAAGTTTGTAACATACAACCTCAGACTGCCCTTCGTTTAGGAAACATGCTATTAATAACAATTGCGGAAGCAGAATGGTTGCGCTTCATGAAATTTCTACAAAGTCGTATGGTTTAATATAGTGAATCCAAGGAGAATAATAGATTAAAAAAATTTAATACATGCAGGAACTTTAGTAGCCAGGTTACCATACTGATGGTTATTACGGGTTTTGCTCACTAAAGACGCAAGTGTTAACTTTCGACAGTACTCTCAAACTTAACAATGAATCTGAACAACAATGTTGGCCTTTCAAACCTGATGAAGAACCAAAGTAGGGTACTATTTTTGATAAGAGCTAGCTAAAATGTTAGGCTTTACAACTGATGACCGGTCCATCATAGTTTTAGAGTTTTACGTTCACACACAACTCTTATGAGGGAGAAAATCCGCTCGATCTTGCATTTACATTCATTACGCTATGTATATTTGGATGAGAACTGAGCATGATGAAAACTTATATGATGGAAGCCCTCACCTGTTTAAGAGCTCTTCCGTCAGGGAAAGCTGCATATTGCGATATGAATTATACAATTCCCTAATTTACGTTTAAAAGATTAGTTTGGGGGAGGGTTCGGATCATTTTAAAATAAAAATCAAAGATAAAAACTGGGAAATGTCGGAAATGTGATAACCTGCACATTGTTTTGGAAATTACAAAATAATAGTTTGTACTAAAACATTGTCGCGTTGGGCCAGAAGAGATCAGGAGTTACATTAGCGCTGTGAGGTGTATAACTTTTAGAATTAAAAGACCTTGCAGACGTTGCGGACTTTGAACAGAACGGTGAGATCAGGCGCTTTGTATTGGTTTTGAGTACACTAAGATGGTGATTATCAAACCGGCAAAGAGAGTTGGCGACCGCAAAATGTTTCCTAAACTAGAACCGACTTTGGGCCCTGCGCAATCTAGACGGCAAATAATGTGGCAGTATGAATATAAAATAGTTCGTAACTGACCTCAAAATGGCCACTTAGAACCATATTTAGAATGGGACATTAAATTTGAATCTCATAAGCCCATTTACATATTTTGCCGTCAAAAAGTTTCAGAAAAGATTCAACTCTGGGCCCTTTACATGAAGTCTTATGCCGGATGACAAATAGTCGGAAAGGAAATTGAAATAACGCCGCGTAGGGGAAAAAAAAAAAACAGTACATCCTCCACAGAAAAGGAAACAGTTGTAAAAATAAGCGTCTACAAAAAATTTACAGTTCTTTCCAAAGGCAGAAAATTAGAGACACGTTTCCCAAACCAAAAATGATATTTGAAATATCTGTCTTTAAAGTGTGAGAGTAGGGATGGGGTTGTGGGCGTTAGTGACGTCCTTATAAAAGAATTACTATTAGCTGGCCCAAACTTAGAGTTAAACGTCTAAACGTTACCCTAGTCCGTTCTTACAGGGTGAGGATATTAAGACTCATAACAACAAGCCAACAAAATCAAGTTGACTTAAATAGAAGAAACAATCTTACGCACTGAATTGGATTAATCTTACACAATTAGGCCTCATAGGGTTTTATTTTATACTGAACAAGTTTTGACGGAGAGGGGTATGATAAAAAATATAACAGGATTAGATTAAATTCTGTTATAAAAAAAATATTGGAGCAGTTAAAACTTTATGATAAATCCCCTATTGTTCAATGATTTGTGGGCAGAACCTGCAGTTGTGGAAAAACAATATTTGTCCTAGACTTATTAAAACACAAACAGTTTATCGCGATAATTTTGATCTATTGTGATTTCTCGTCCAAACACTAAAAGGAAACAAAGCATATCATGCTAGAGGTTTTATATGGACAGACAATGAACGGTATATTTAGTTAATCCTAGCACTAATGAGTGGAGTGTTTAGAAGCTTTTATTAAAGTGTTTTGAGGACCGCAGACATTTTATTATAGATGACTGTTCGGCAGGAAAAAGATATAGTTAAAAAGAGCAACACTTTGTCAAAGGCGGCTTTCCGCGGAAGAACGATGGGATCGTGTGTGGATTTTTATGCCAGCAATATAACTCGGTTTTTAAAAGACTTAGAACGAACAGTTACCGATGTAGTGTTATTTCACATGAAGGAAGAGACTCATTTGAAGATAATGTGTTTGCGCGAAATGAAGTTTATTGAAAAACGATCAGAAAATGCATAGGATTTAAACAAAACTAAAATCTGAAAAGTTTTGTAATTTAGTATAAAAACGGATAACCCTACCCAGTATGTTGTGTTGTAAGATAATGTTTTATTTTTTGGTAAGAAGTCTCTCTACTCGTCAGAGGAAACCGGAAAACAGGCGGCTTATCGGCCACTTTCGCCATAAAACTTGGTGGAGGAGCAAGTGAGGTGAATTGGTAAAATGCTGTTCTCTGGGGTTGCTGCCTTCCCGCTGTCATCGAGGACCAATCTTTGACCTTTCATTTGGTCATTTTACATCCCCACATGTTCTGGACCTTCCCCCAGAATCAAAAAGTCAGAGAACAAACAACTCAAACGCGTGCCAGTAGGAAACAGAGAAGGTAGTTCAGCTCTTCGGACATAGCGTCAGGCTGTCTAACGTCCCCAGCTTCGCATGGTTGCCATTCCGTTCGGATAGGGGGTCTGCTTTACTGGAGGTTGTCTAACTCTCCCCTGGTCCTGATAAGGGCACGCG
>JAFLJL010003484.1:2500-25000 GCA_018398815.1 Conus ventricosus
CTCTCTCTCTCTCTCTCTCCTCATCTCTCTCTCCTCTATCTATCTCTCTCTCTCTCTCTAACTCTCTCTCTCTCTCTCTGTAAGTTTCAAATTTTCCCGACCCTCTATGTTCAATCTCGTACTGTGTAATGAAAAAATAATGAAGTTTATAAAAACCTTTTGGTGGTAGTAGAATCCATTTGTGGAGAGAACTGACGTTTCAAGCCATAGGCCCGTTGTCAAAGGAAAAGAAGAGGACAGTGTAGACAGGAAAGCCTATGTGAGAATTGGGTGAGACATTCCATTTAATGATTAAGTTGGACCAAAATAAAGTCACTGATCACTGTTCAGGTGTATTGAGCTCACACAGACACACACCACAGTTCACACAAAGACACCAACAACACACACGCGCGCACCCCTCCCCCCCCCCCCCACCATAACCCCACAAAACACACACCACACACACACACACACACACACACACACACACACACACACACACACAACACCCACCCACCCCCCACCCACCCACACCCCCACCCACCCACACACGCACACAAAAGGAGGGTAATAAATGGAAATATTCACTATTTAGCCTACTGAAAAAAAAGAAGAAACAGGGGCTAAAGAGGGACAGGACAGGGAGATTAAGGCAGAAGGGCCCTGGCTCAGCTAGACGTCAGTGACTCTGATGTTCATCGCAGCTGGCTGTGTGGGTGCCCAAGCGGCTGATGACAAGACTCTCCATGTGCTTTTCTGTACACACGGTCTCTGGGGTTCTGCCACACTGCTGAGATCTTCGCATGACTTCCTCGATTGTGTGTTTGACCAGAGTTACATTGCGACTTTGTGTGGTGTGTGTGTGTGTGTGTGTGTGTGTGTGTGTGTGTGTGTGTGGTGTGTGTGTGTGTGTGTGTATTCGCGTTTCGCCTTCACTGTCTTTAGTAGCTCTGCAGCCTGCTCCGGTTCTGACTCACTATGTTGATGTCTTCTCCCAAATCCACGCCCTTCAGAGAGTTCGCGTCACAATGTTGAGTATGTGATGGTCAAGCCCATGGCCATTGTTGCTGGATGGACGGACGTAATGGCTCCGTTTGAAAAGGGAACTAACTCACGCTGACCCTTCCACCCCCCACCCCCCCCGTGCACGCACGCACAGACACATGCATACGCACGCACGCATACAGACACACACACGCACGCACGCACGCACTCACGCACATACGCACGCATACACGCACATACGCACGCACGCACGCGCACACAGACACGCGGACGCATGCTCGTGCACGCGCGCGCGCGCACACACACATAGAGTGATAAACCAAGATTGCACACACACACACACATGAGAACTGTAAAAATTTTAAATTCGGCCCCAACCACCCTCAACCATTTCGGGGGGGTTGGCCAAAAAAACCCAATTACAGTTCTCTAAAATAAGTAAAAACTTAAACAATGAATTAAAAATGATAACTATCACACATTCCCTTTAAAAAAATCCAAAAAAATTAAAAAATTTTTAAAAACAAAAAATACTGTGAAAGGATTATCCTTTTCAATCCAAAAAATTTTAAAAAACTTTTCAAAAATTTTATTTTTGCTTCAATCCTTTGTTTTTCTTGTTTTTTTTTAATAACAAAATTTTCGCGCAAACTTTCATCAAATCGTTCCTGTCTTTCATGTAAAAAAAAACTACAGTTTTTAAAACTGTTCTCAAAAATTCTTTTAAAACTGATTTATATTTCTGATAAAAAAACCACACATTTATCCCATTTTTTTACTTCCACTGAAAGCCATTTTTGTTAAAGTGTTCTCTTTTTAATTTATTTTCTTTTTTTCTCCCAAACCCCAGCCCTCTAAATAAATTTTGTCGCGTTCCTTCAAACGCTCTATAAAAGTTTTCCCAAACCACACTCTTTTTAAATTTCTAGGATCAACAAATTATGTCATCATCCCCCAAAAAAAACCCTCTATAAATATTTCTTTTTTTTTTAAAGTTTTGGGGTCAAAAATTTACAATAAAAAAAAAATATGGGCGAAAAAACTGTTTTTTAATAGGCCCTAGGACAAAAATGTTTTTCCCCCAGCCAGTTTTTTCCACAAATCAATGAAAAAATTTTAGGCCTTTTTTCATAAAGTTTTAACTGCCCCAAATTTTTTTTTTATAACAGAATTTAATCTAATCCGGGTTTTTTGTTTTTACACCCCTTCAAAATTTGGGTTCATATAAAAAAATCCAAATAAGATCTAAATGGGGGGAAAAGATTAACCCAAATTTTAAAATTTTTTCTGTAAATTGTTTCTATTAAACTAATAAGATTTTGTTGCTTGTTTTTAAAGACCTTAAAATCCTCGCCTTTTGTGAAAAAACAAGGGAAATTTTTAAAATTTTCAAGGGCAAAGTTTTTCCACCCTAATTAAATTTCCTTTTAAAAAAGGACTCACTAACGCCCAAACCCCAAACCCCCCCCCATCTTTTAAGACAAAATTTCAAATAAAAATTGGAACGCTCCCCAATTTTCATTTGGCGGAAGGGAATTTGTAATTTGTAAAAGCATCTTTCAAAACGGGGGATTTTTTTCTGGGGGGAATTAAAACTTTTTTATTCCCAAAATTTTTCCTTTTATTCAATCTCTTTCCCAAACTATTTTTCCTCTGCAAAAAGATTTAACATGTAAAGGGCCAAAAGTTGAATCCTTTTCTAAATTTTTTGGGGGGGGACGGCAAAAAAATAAAAAATGGGCAAATAAATTTAAAATTTTAAATGCCCTTTTCTAAATATTTTTCCAAGGGCCTTTGGGTCAGGTTTTCAAACAAATTTAAATTTCATACTGGCCAACTTTATTGCTTCTAATTGCGCAGCTGTTCATTTTTAGGAAACTTTTTGCTGTCCCCCAACCCCTTTGCTTTAAAATCACCCATTTTTAGTGAAACAAAACCATACAAAGCCCCAAACTAAACCTTTTCTTTTCCCAAATTTCCCAAAACGCCCTTAAAAGGTCTTTTAATTCAAAAGGGTTTATACCCCTTGCGGGCGCCAATGAAACTCCAAATTTTTCTGGCCCACGCGACTTTAAATTTTTTAGTACAACTTATTATTTTTTTCCCCCAAAAACAATGTGGGGAAATCACTTTTTAAAACGATTTTTCCTTTTGTCGGGGTGATTTTTAAAATATTAAATGACTGACCCCCCACAAGCTATTTTTTAAACTTAAATTGGGGAATTTTAAAATTTTTCAAAATCCAAAATGCACTTTCCCGAGGGAAAGGGAAGCCTTAAAACATTTTTGAGGCCCCCATCATTTTAATTTTTCATCATTGCACACTCATCCAAATAACATAGAAAAATTAATGTTGAAAGGGAATCAAGGGGAAATTTTCTCCCTCAAAAGTATTTTTGTTTTTTTTAAAACCAAATCCATATTTTCAGCTGCAAAGCCTAACTTTTTAAGCTAGCTTTTTAAACAAAATAGTAACCTACTTCTTCTTCAGGCTTGAAAGATAACATTGTTTTCAGATTCGCATTTTTTAAGTTTGAAGTAATGTAAAATTTTTCCTCATTGCTTCAATTAGTGAGCAAAACCCTAAAACCCCATCGGGTATTTTTTAACGGGTTTTAACTTTGGCCCCGTTTTGAAAATTTTTTTAAATCTTATTTTTAAATTTTTTGTTTCACTTATATTAAAAACCCAAATAAAACTTTGTAAAAAATTTCGTGATTTGCTCCCAAATTCTGGTTCCGAAAATTTTTTCCAAAAAAAAGTTCTAAAAACAAAGGAAACTTGCCCTTATTTTTTAATTGTTAAAAACCCTTTTTTAAACAAAAAAAAATGATGCATTAAAATATACAAATGCAAAATTTCTTTTGGGGCCGCACTAAAATTTTAAAAAAAAAGCAACTGAAAACCCCTCGCCCATTTTCGTAAATCATCTGACACCTTTCAAGTAAAGGTGAGATTTCCAAAAAAACAGAAAACTTATCCCCCCAATTAAAAAAACTACTTTCGAAAAAGGGTTTGGTTTGGGTAAATCCGATGTTTTTTTTAATCAAAACCCCGTTAAATTTTGTTTGTTTTTTTTAAACAACTGGGGGGTGGAGTGCGAAAAAAACTTTTTAAAATCATCCTAAAACCTTTGGTGGTTGGGAAAGGGGGGAATTCTTTTCTATTAACACCTTCACCCGTTTTTTGACTGAACTGCAAGCAACCAAAACCAAATTTAAAAACCCCGAAAATTTCCTTTTCAGCAACCGAATAAACATGAAGGTTTTTGGAAAGGATTTTTTAACAAATTAAATATAATGTAAGACAACTTTAGACAAAAGGTTGGAACCTTAACCCATGGTCTGGGCCCCCCTTATTTTTGGGGCGTGCACAGAAATTTAATTAACAATCTGGCATCCTCCTTACCCATCTTTCTCTTCGGGAAACATTTTTCACCCTCGGGCTATATACAAGAAAAAAAAACACATTAAAACCCTTTTACCCTTAACACTTCAAAAGGCCTAACTAGAGCGGGAATAGAACGAATAAACACTCATTCGTACTTTTTTTTGGGTGTTTGCTGGGTTCCCCAAGCACAGACAAGGCGAGAAATAACTAATCCTCACTGGTTTTTATGCACAAAAAAAATTTACTTGGGAAAATTTAGGGAGACGCCTTTAAATTTTCTACGTTGTTTTCCCTTAAAGTTTTAAAAAAGGAACCAAAAAAGTTTTACAATACCAAGACGAAAGTAGACTTTGTTTGTTGGCACGGTTTATAAGGGCTACCTTCAACCTCAGACTCCAGGTGGGAACAATAATAAACAACAAAAAAGAAACCCTTTGTGGCAGGCAATAAACAAAGGTGGGAAAAAACGACAAAATTCTGACCAGTAATATTCCCAAACAATAAAAAAACAAGTTTCCCCCCCCAATAATAAGCCCAACCCAAAAACCCCTGGGGTTCCAAAGCCCCAAAACCGTTAAAAATTTCCCAAAAAAAAAATGAACCATGAATCGAAAAAACAGCACTTGTTTTTGTTTTAAACCTGGCCTGGGAATCCCGGGGTCTTTTTTTTCCCTAAAAATTAACCACTTTTAAAAAACAAAAGGTCCAAAAATTTTGCTCCCCATAAACCAACTACTTTGTTTCCAGTAAACAAAAGCCACAAAAAACGACACCCCCCCCCCAAAATATACCTGAAAAAGAGCCCAAAAAGTTTTCCCTCAAATTTTTTTAAAAAACCCTCGAAAATTGATAAAGTTTTTTTTTTTTACCCATGATTTACCAGCGGAGGAGGAGGGCTAATGGGGGGGGGGTCCCCGACTTTGCCCCACCGCCGCCTTAAAACCCAACACCATTTACTTAAAAAAAAAACCAAAGCTGTTAAAAACGCTTGCAAATGTTACTCCCTCCCCTCTAAACAGTTTTCGAATTCTTTTTTCTACCCCTTTGTCTTCATAAAAAAATTCTTGGATATTTTCCCCCTTTTTCTGCCACTTTGATTCGAATTCTTCTCGGGTAGCAAAACCCGCTTCTAGTTTTTGGGGCGATCTTTCTTTTTCCCAACCCCTTTTTAATCTTTGTTTTTTTCTTTTTTTAAACATCGCGTCCTAATTTGGGCGGCGTTACCTCAGCGAGTTTTTTTTTCTTTTTTTTTTCCCTTATCTTTTGAGTCAGTTTTTTGGGCCCAAAAATTGTTTATTAATTCCCCCTCTAAAAATTTCTTAAAGTACGATCAAGGCTCAAAAATTCTCTTAAAGGCCCCTCTATATTTGCATGCGCAGCGGGGGAAACTTTTTTTATATTTTTAATGTTTGTTTCTTCTAAGAAGTGGTTTCCCCTTCTATTGCATTTATTTTTTTGGACTGTTGTTTACTTAAATCTTAAAAGTCCATTTTTTGGCTTTTTGGTTTTTTCTTTTTGGGATTTTTTGTTGTATTTTTTTAAAGTTTAGCAACGGGCCTCCACTCAAATTTTTTGGTTTTAGAAAAGCAAGGGCTTTCCGCTCGCTTCGCACTAAGCATTTGATTAATTGTACCCAGGGCCTACAAACCTTATGGGCCCTCTTTTAAAAAACGAACAAACACTTTCCCTTTTGGTTTTTCACATAAAAAAGGGTTATTTTTTAGTTCAAAATCATAAAAGGGGTAAATAGTTTTCGGGGGGGTTCTAGTCCTAAACTTTGGTTTTAATGATCTGGCCTTATTTTCTTTAATTCACGCCTTAGGGCCCAGCCCCCCTTCAAATTTCATCAGAAAAAGAACGCTGGCAAATTTTCAACCCAAAGGGGAATCACCATGATTTTCCCCAGAAAAAAAAACAAAAATTTTTTAAACTTAAATTTTCCCGCCTTTTTTTTTAAAAAAATTAATTTTTTATTTTTTTTTTAAAAAAAATTTTAAACAAGCAAGGCCAAATTTTTAAACCCCAAAGAAATGAAAACCCCCTTTGGGCGGAAGGGAAAAAAAGGGAATTTTAACTGTTCCAAATAATCCATCAAAAATTTGTTTCAGAAAAATTCTTACTGTCAATTCCAGACCTTAAGGGGGATGAATGATTTTGGGGGCCGGGCCTGCGCGTTTTTACTTTCAAAAAAAAAACTATTTCAAAAAACCAACCCCAACGGGAAAGGTTTGAAACAGATTTTGGGCGGGCAATCTTTAAAAAAATTTCTAAAAAAATTGGGGGGCAAAAAATATTTTCTTTACACAAGGCAACAAAATTTTTAAAACCTCTTTTGACTAGGGCCAAACCCGGGGAACGAAGGCCATCTTGCTTTTCAAGGAATCAAAAATTTGAAGATGCACAAAAACATAGAATGGCGCTGAAGATGCTAAAACGGAAAAAGGGTATTAGCTTAATTAGGGCGTATGGAAATCGTTTTTCCAAAACCCTAGATTTTTGAGTTTTTTTAAAAAGCGCATGCCCCAAAATTTTCAAGGTTTTTTAAAAGACAAATTTTCATATGAAACTAACTTTAATACTAAAAACATTTTATAATCTACAACACCGAACCCAAAGAAACAGCAATCTGACATCTCTTAAGAGTTTGACGTTGTTACCAACCCTAATTTAACAAGGCTGATTGAGCAACAAAATCAGTAAAAAATTAGCAAAAATTTCCAAAAAAGTGATTCATAAAATTCTAAAAAACCAAAAAGCTCAAAACACTAAAAGGAAAATTTTAGTTTTTACGCCACAGCACATTCACTTAAAGGTATTTTTTTGCTTTTAAAAAATTTGAAAAACCCATTAAAAGAAAAAACTAAAATTTTATTAATCCAAAAAAAAAAAAAAGTGCAATGTACAATAGGGATCCTAACCAAATTTTACGCTAGGGGTTTTTTAAAAACCCTTTAAAACCAGAAATTTTTGAGAAAAAAGAAAACGTTTGGAGGCGGGAGGTTTAGAAATCCAACTTTTGACCTTTTTCAAAAATCTAAAATTTTCCCAAAAGCGTTAGACTTGATCATTATTTCAACGAAATACGTTTTTTATGATTGACCCTAAGGTCAACAGGGGAAAATTTCATTTACATGGAAGGGGGAGAACTTCAAGACAAAATAAACCCTTTCAAATTGATAAAGAAAAAGGGGCCAAATAAACCACTTAATGTGTATTTTTTTATTATTTTATCGCAGTTTAAAAATTAAAGATAAAAATTTTTAAAAGGGCCCTAAAAATTTTTTTTTTTCTTTTTTAAAAAAACTTTGTCTGTTAAGCTTTAAACCAAAAAGTCCCCTAAAGAAAAAAATAGTAGGCAACCTGCTGTTTATAGAAGGCAACATTGACCCCAGGCGCCCTCTGCGGCTGTAGAACCCCTGAATTAAAAACCTTTAGATTAAAAAAAACATTACACCAATGCAAAAAAAACTGGAGCGGGCCCTTTTCCCAAAATCAAAAAAACCAAACAAGGATTCTGTTTCCTTTTAATGCTGTTACCTAGTAAAACTGGAGCATCGACTAAAGCCTGAAAAGGGCCGGGAACAAGGTAGGCCCTCTTAGCAACAGTTTTATTTTGAAACCCCGCATTTTTAAACCTCTGGGTGGTTTTTTAAAAAACTTTTGGGCCTTTTGTTAAATTAGCGGGGGGTGCGCTACAAAAAAAAAAAAACAAAACCCAAAAAGCACACAGCTAGGTTCCAACTAATAACAGCAAAAAACTTATTTCCCTTTTAAAAGCTGACAATAATAAAGCATTAGCTGACCCCAAACATCGCGGATGAAAATTTTAATCTTTTAAAACGGGCCGTTTTGTTTACACAAAAAAAATTTTTTCTTCAAAGAAAGGAGGGCAAATTTTTTTCAACAGCCAGACACTTGGGGAATAAAAAAAGGAATTTTTTTTAAAAAAAATAAACGAAACATTAAACTCTGTTCTAAACAGCTTTAAAATTAAACCCCGTCAAAGGTGTTTTTTACTTTTGAAATTTTGAGTCCCAAGCACAAAAAACCGTTATAATTTATTCGGATTAAGTAATTTTTTAAATTTTAATAAAAAATTTTTAGTTAAAAAGAAACTCAGCATGGGTAAATTAGGGAAAGGGCCAGGGCCAAATTTTTTAAGCAATGCATAAGGAAGAAGATTTAAACAAAAGCACTGAATGTATTGAATTTTGAAGTCAAATTTATCCCGCAAAAAACGGGCAAGTGGGTTTGGGCTTTCTATTTCCAAGTTTCCCGGGAAACCTAACAATAGACCCCCAGTTAAAAATAAAATTTTTGCTGTTTTTAAATTTTATTATATAACAAAAAATGAAAAAATCTAGAATTTTTTAAAGGGGCCCCAACTAAACAGCCAAAACCTTTTTTTCTATAATGAATTAAACCCCCCGGTTGGCAGAGGAAAAACCCGGGTTACAACCCGTTTTAATTTGGGGGGCCGCTGAAAAGCTAAAAAGAGAGGGCCCGGTTTGGGCAGAGGGGGAATTTTTAGAGATCCGATTAAAACAGGTAAATTGGGCCCCCCTTGGAGGCAAGGCTTACATTCCGCGCCCCAGCATTAAATTGCAAAAAAAGCATTCTAAACAAAAAGAATACAGACAAAAAAATGGGTTTTAAAATTTTTTTGAACTCGCAAGGCCCGCAATTTCCCAGAAAAAAGCAGAGGGGATTTTCAAATATGAACCTTAAAAATCAAGATCTTTTTTAGTTGGGAAAAAACCAAACCTTTAAAACTTTTACAAAATTTTCCTTTTTAAGAACAAAACAAACCAATAACGTTTAAAGTCAAAACAAGGAATTTAAAAAACAAATTACAGCCTTTTAAAAATGGGCCAAGAACATTTCCCCAAAGGGTTGGGGACCAGACAAACCATGTTGACTTACTGCTAAGCTTTCA
This sequence comes from Conus ventricosus, assembly GCA_018398815.1. Taxonomy (NCBI): domain Eukaryota; kingdom Metazoa; phylum Mollusca; class Gastropoda; order Neogastropoda; family Conidae; genus Conus; species Conus ventricosus. Next base: position 11,814 of record JAFLJL010003484.1, read on the forward strand.
AACCCCGGGGCTACCCCAAAACACAAAGAAACGAACAAGAGTAGATTTTTTGAGGGAAACTTCCCAAAACAAAAAAATAAAAAAGAATTCGCAGAAAATGTTTTTTTAAAAAGAATCCATCGTTCCCGCCCCCCCCCCCCCCCCCCCCCAAACGAACATAAGAAACATTGTATCGGCCCAGTTGACTGTAATACAGAACTAAAACGCCCCCCCGAAGGCATTAAAGTTAGTTTTAAGAACTGAAACGGATGCAAACACCCCTGGTTTTTTAAACCCAAATTCGAATCACTCAAAAATTCCTTATGAGGGCCAACCCCACGAAAAATTTTCCCAAAAAAAGCTTTGTGAGTTAAAACATCATATTTGTTTTTTTTGCTTTTATTTTTGGGTTTCACCGGGTGGCGCTCATTCAACCCAAAATTAAAACAGAGGACCAAAAGGGCAAAAATTTTTACAGCCCGGGAGCAAGTTCGTAATGATTTTTCTAATAAACCCGAAAATTTTTCTAAATCATGAGACGCCTGAAGATCAACAACAGTAAGAATCGCCACCATTTTTTGGATTTGTGTTTAAAGGCCCCTCCCCAACGCCCCGAATCCAACATAAGAGCCCCTTATCACATTATGGGAAGTTCAGAGGACACGCAAAGTAAATGCAAAACTTCCCCCAAAATTGAACCAAAGACAAAGGGGAAGGGTGCCAATTTCTTTCACAAATTGCGAGGTTTCGACTCTATCTTATTGAAAGCAGTAACCGACGCCTTTAAACCTGCATTGCACATTCCCCCGGGAAAAATACATGTTTTCACTTTTAAAAAAACCCCCTTTTTTTATGACCCCAAAGCAGAAAAAGAAGGGAAAAATTTGAGTCGCGGCAAAAAACCCCCCAAAAATCCTGCCCCAAAAACGGAAAAAAAATTTTTTACCCCCAAATCTCCCTTGGGAAAAAGGGTGTTTACCCTTTAAAAAATACATGAACATTTGGGAAAGGTTTTTACAAGATACACATCCTCCTAAAGGCGCGTTCTTTTCCCAGTCTCAAAAAAAGAAAACAGTGAAACCCCATTTCCAGGGATTTTCCCAAAAATCCTGGCAAAGTTAGGTTTAAAAACCCAAAGGAGACATCAAGATGCATACAGGGGGCCCCATGTTTTGTTTGGTTTTGGGGGACTCTTTTAAATTATAGGAAAACCGAAAGAAAAATTACACCCGGATCCTGCGCTTTCATTTTTTGCGCCCGGTATGATTGGGGCGCTTTCTTAAAAAATTTCTGAGTCAGATTGGGGGTTTATTTCTGACCCCAAAGATTCAATGATTGAAAACGGGTTTCGGGGGGGAATTAGATTTGGGGTCGCACCAATTTCTGTAAAGCAAACAACAAATAACCCAGGATTATTTTCCGAGTAAAAAGGCTAACAACTCATTAAATTTTGATGCAAACCCAAACGTATGGAGGGCAAAAGGGGCAATCACTTTTCCCTTTCGTAACTTAAAAATTTCACAGAAAAAACGAATAAAATTCCCCAAAAAACATTAAAATGGTTTTAAACAGTTTAAAAGCCGGGTCAACGGCGTGGATACCCTTCTTGGGAATTGACTTAGAATAACCCCAAAACTCCCTTTACCTGCAAATGACTATCCATTTGCACAGAAAGTCTAAAGATTGGCAAAAACGAGCCCCTAAAAATTGTGCCCAATCTTTGAGGCCCAAAAAAAATTTTGTCTGGCCCTTACAGACTTTTAAAAATTTTATTTAAGACATGGTTTTAAGTTGACGGCTTTTTTCATCGCATAATTTCTTTTGATCAAGAACATTTCATAAACCATACATCATGAAGATACTGATCTCAGAACTAAATCCACAGATGCTTCAGAAAAAGACTTTTTCAAGCTGATGAACAACAGTTGTTTCGGAAAGACATGGAGAATCCGCACAAGCGTAAAGATGTTAGATTGGTCACCAGAGAAAACGAAGCAATTAAGCTGACTTCAAAACCTAATTATCAGACTTCAGAAGATTTCATGATCAGCTTTTTGGTATAATGATGAAAAAAAAGAAAGTCAAATTGGACAAACCTGTATTTATTGGGGTTTACTGTTTTAGAATTATCAAAGCTTTTGATGTTAGAATTTCTTTGTGACTACTTTAAGCCCCTATATCCTGATCCAGAGTACTTTACACAGATACAGACAGTTTTGTTATATACTACTCAAACAAGTTAAGGGCCACCCTCCGATCTTCACCTGCTGTCGACAACTGGGTTTATTGACGCGAGTTTTTGAAATCGTACAAATTAACTTGTGTTGCTGTGTTGCTAAAGCAGTGCATATGTCAGATTGAAGCATGTGAAAAAATCCGCTTGACACCGGGTTCATGCTGAGCAACACGAGAAACGCGAAAGTCATGGAAAATTGTTGTGTTTTCGCTGTACCCCTAGTACTGGACAGGATCAGCATGCGAGAGAAATGGGTTGCACGTGCACGGCGCTCTACTGATGAACGCGTTCACCACCTTTTAGGCTGCCAGTGCGTATTTAAAAGGGCTAACCAGCTGCCCAAATAACCATGCCACCAAGACGAAAGTTGAGTGACACAAACCGAGGACGAGCGCTGGCATGGATCCAGGAGGGAATTGCTATACGGGAAAGTGGCAAGAAGAGTCGGAGTGAGCCACTCCGTGATACAGAGACTACGAGACCGTGTCCATGCAACTGGACGGGTGGCAGAACGCACCGTACTGGCAGACCCAGTTCAACGACAAGACGGCAGACCGATACATTGTGGCGCAGGCTCTGCGCGATCGGACTTCCACCGCCAGCGGGCTGAGAGACCAACTCAGAGCAGCAAGCAACACGAATGTCAGCGACCAGACAATTCGGGAAACGTTTGCGTGTGGCAAATCTTGCGTCAAGGGCTGCTGCTGTTCGTACGACACTTCTGCCATGCCACAGGGTGGCCCGTACAGCCTGGTGCACACAGCATGTGAGGTGGATTGTGAGGCAATGGTCCAACGTCCTCTTCACAGATGAAATCCCGATTCACCATGAGGTTCAATGACGGCAGGGTGCGCGTCTGGGGACGTGTCGGCGAACGATTCACAGATGCCACTGTAAGAGAGCACGATCGATATGGTGGTGGGTCTGTCATGTTTGTGGGGAGGCATCAGTTTCAACCACCGCACTCTCCTGCACCACGTCCCCAGCAATCTGACAGGGCAGCGCTACAGGGATGAAATTCTGAACCCTGTGGCACTACCAACCCTGCAAGCCATTGGTAACGGCGCTGTTCTGCAGGACGATAATGCTCGTCCACATCGTGCTGCTGTCGTCACCAACTTTCTCCAACAGCAGGGTGTCGTCAGGTTGCCGTGGCCAGCCAACTCGCCCGACCTATCACCCATTGAACACCTCTGGATGTGTTGGGACGGGCTGTCCGACGCAACCATCCTCCTACAGCCAATCAACAAGAGCTGGTCCAGTTCCTGCAGCGGGAATGGGCCGCCATCCCTCAAGCGACTCTCCGCAACCTCATTCGGTCCATGCGTCGCCGTTGCACAGCCTGTCTCGCTGCAAGAGGTGGTCATACCCGATATTGAATGAACTTTCATGTCAGAGGCCATGATTGTGAATTGTCCATTTCAACCTCCTGACTTCAAATACACGTTCCGAGGATTTGTGTGCTTTTGTAACTCGGTTTTTTGCTTTATCCGGTTTGACACTGAATGAAATTACATTTTCACTCTGATTCAAGTTCATGTCTTTCATGCTTTTGATTTTACAGTGCGTTGTAACAGTGGCCCTTAACTTGTTTTGAGTAGTAGATATCCCTACTGAAGATATCTATAAAGACATGGAATTAGAAGTAGCTAAAGGCATGCAGGATGGTACGACACATCCGATTATCCTAAAGATTCGCCTTGCATTCAATTACTAACAAGAAGGTTTTAGGAAAGATGAAGGATGAATTATCTGGAAAGGTGATAAAGGGAGTTTGTTGGGTTAAGGTAAAAAATGTACAGTATTTCGAGCCAGGAGAAAACCATTAAGAAAGCAAAAGGAATATCTGCAGTGTTGTGCAGTCGAGCATATCGCATGACAACTACAAAGAAGCATTGTTCAATAAACATACTTTTCATCATGACAACGTAAAACTACGATCTAATCTACATGAGATCAACACAACTGTTGTAACAAAGAAGTCATTAGATAGAACAAACACAAAATGAGTATTTGTTAATCCAGAGTTTTCATATGCAATCAGGCATTGGAGAACGGCATAATTATATATCTTCTTCGGTTTATATTCGGATCCAATATTTTTCATCACTTTATCTATAAAATCAATCATATCAACCTCCAATTCATTCAAAATTTTTCTCATGTTTGCTTGATGCGCTCGAATTTTTTTATTATTTTAAGATATTCTTTATCCCATTTTTGATAGTCAAAATTTGGGATTTTGGGTTGTAGGTGATCTGGATGCATTGCCATGTGCTGATGAATCCTCGCAAATGTTGCACTAATAGCAGAACTCAAACCATATGATTCCCGCATCAATTCCAAGGTCTTTTCATTATCATTCTTGTATCATTCTGCGCTTCCTTCTGAGCTTCCATTTTAAACTCAAATATATTTACGTAAATTAATTAAAGGGGAACTGTGTCTGGTGGGATTATCTGCAGTTCTTCCTTCACAAAAGATCTTGGGGGGCTGGTTGTTTTGTTGTGTCAGTTTCTCGTAAATAATACACGGGCGGATTCATTTTTACAATTCTTTTTATTTCATAGGGATCAACACTCCAAACTGGATCGGTTGCCCTGATGCGAGTGTCCCCTTCTGCTTCCCCCGGCAAATAAAGGTACCTTACTTTTAAACCAAACGGTAATAGTTTGCTGGTTGTACTGGAGTCCCCTTCAACAGCATTTATTGTTTGTTTTTTGATTGCTTGTACTGGCTTTAGACCCGTTAATTTAAATTCTTCATTATTCATTGCGCGCAAAACTGAGGGCAGTCCTCTAACCCATTCTGTGTTGCGAGAATTGTCAATCAGCTCTCTGTGATACTGGTAGGAGAAAAGTCTTTCAGATAACTGTTTGTTAAAGTTTTCAACCAAAGCCTGTGATCTGTGAACTCCCGGAATCCCTCTTTTAATGGTAACCTATGTTTTAACAATAATTGATTCACTCAGCCTTTAAATTCTTTTCCATCATCGACTTGAATCATGCGAGGATAAGTTAACGGGCCTCGTTGATAATTAGTTGTATAGCAACAGCAACAGCAGAAGCACTCTTTTGTGTTAATGGTTCCGCATCTTGTATCTTGAACCTACGTCAATGACTGTAAGTGCGTACTTAAATCTTTTTCGTCTAATCGTATCATGGGGTAAATATAGAAGATCGATTTGATGGGTGTCATTCGGCATTGTGTTGACAAAGTGTGGTCTCTGTATTCGTTTAGGCGCTGGTAAATAAATTTGCCAAATCGCTTGTTTAGATAACCATTCCTTCGCTGTTTGTTCACTGACTCCAGCTGTTTGGGCTTAGCTTTTTAGTTGCCGTAATTCCCTTCCAATATCCTTTTGGCGAATAATAGATTTTGTTCATTTTTTATTCAGCCAATATTAGCGCAACAAAATACACAACAGCCCATCCCAAAGACGATAAACACAATTTCTTGCATCTTTTGTTTTTCTGATGGATGATAAAAGTCGCTGAATTTTGGTGGGGGCAATGTCTCGATTGGCTTGCCTGTTACAAGATAATATTCTTTTATCGCTTGATCAACATCTTTAAATGTGTAAGCTGCATGCCCCTGTTTTTTCAGTTTGTTATTAATAAAATCCAACTGCTCAATTCTCTGCTTTTCATAGTGATCTTGTGCTGCGGCATATTGCTCCACAGCTTTGTTATGTCTTTTTCTCTCGCCGTCATCCCGCATTTTACTAAACGCGTAATTACTTCGCTAAAGCAAGCGCAATTAACCACAGCGCCACCAATCATCATTACGAGCGAAGCCATTTTTATAAAGTATTTTTAAAATTTTACATATTGTTACTGTCTGGAATTATTCCTTGCTTAACAAGAAAATCTTTTGTAGCAAATGAAGCTGCAATAATAGCAATCAGCTTTGCCGAGTCTTCAAAGTCTAGCTTGCCAAGATCTGCTGGTTTAATTTTTAACAGGCTTTTACCAAGCATCGTGTATCCTACACTTAGACCTCCAATAACAGCAGAATGGTATACAAGGTTGGTAACAGTTTTTTCGGTGCTCATTTTTAAAAAATAAAATAATTATAATTAATAAAAAACATGAACACCGATGATCTACTAAACCTTCCTGAACTTATATTCAAAATGATCAAGTTGATAACCAAGCTATTATGTCCAAAAAGGAAAGGCTGTATTCTTTGGGAAACATGTGGAAAAACAAAACAGTACCTCGGAAATGAATTCAGCATACAACAAATTCAACAAATGTCGCCACAAGACATTGTAAAGTATCATAACAGGTATGAAGCGCAACTAGATCAAGAATGGTAAAAAGTGTTGGGCAAACGGTTCTTAGTTTGTACACTAAACTAGTCAGTAGATTTGCTCCCATTGATTCTGAACAAGACTTTATGTATGATTTAACGCAGGATCCAGTTTTAACAAAGTCATTAGAGTCTCTAAGCTGTGATCTATATTACAGATTCGGAACATTGTTATCGCCATTAATCATGGGATTAATTACTTTTAATCATATAGATTTTATTTCCCTCAAAAAGACCAAGCCAGAAAATCAGCAGAATCAGAAAACACTGAATCAGGTGGAGAAAGTGACCAGTGAAAAGCATCCTCATCCTGGGCGTGTTGAAGCAGGAAAAAAATTAGCAGAGTGAACAGACAAAGAAAATTAATGTTACAATCACAGAATATAACTCATCATGAAAACATAACACCGCCACGCCAGAACAAGTTGATTCAATGCCCGCTATAAAAACTCCATGTGATTCAAGGCCTACAGCACCAAAGTCTTCATGGGAAAATTGAACTTAAAACTGTTGTCATTTTTGGCGCCCTTGCTGCTGCTGGGGGGAGTTATTACGGTTATAAAATATATAAACAATGCTGGCAAAAACAAAAGCAGTCAAAAAAATCTGAACCACTAAATACAGAAGACAAAAGCATGCCAGAACCACCAACAACAAAAGATCATTTTGATCCATTTCAAATGCAATAATATTTTAAGAACTTAATTTTAAAATTTTTTGAAAAAAATAGATCATGGCATATTATTATTTGTTTAAAATGATGGAGTCAATAAATAAAGACATGGAGTCTATAAAAGACATTTCCATAGACCAGAATTGTAATCAATGCGGTTGCTTAGGATTAAGAACTTCAATTTAAGATCTATGCTGACCGATCTGCGCAGAGGACGCTAAGCAAAACATCCTCAGCGATGACGCGTTTTTGAGGCGTGTGTGTACTATAATTAGACATCTACTATTTAAGACAAAAACATAGATTGTATTGTTTTTTGATAATTATAAGATAACTTGAATAAGAACTTGGGTTGTACTTAGAGGATGACTTAGTTATGATCTTAGGTTGACTTAAGTAAGAACTTGAGTAAGAACTTAGAAGTGACTTGGGGGGACTTGGGGTGACTTAAGTTAAGAACTTAGAAGTGACTTGGGGTGACTTGAGGATAACTTGAGTAAGAACTTAGAAGTGACTTGAGTAAGAACTTAAGTAAGAACTTAAAAGTGACTTGGGTGACTTGAGTTAAGAACTTAAAAGTGACTTGAGTGTGCGCATGCGTGGGGTGGGGGCGGCGGGGGGGGGGGGGGGTGCGCGCACCTTTGATTATTTATAAGAAACAGATGTTCAGAATATGATATAGTTTTTTATCAGTAAAACAACAAAACAACAACAACGAAACAGCATATATACAAACACAATAACAGCATATATACAAACACGATTGCACGCTAATAATTTTAAAAACAACTACAAATTATAATAAACTTACCTTAAATGTCTTGTGAATCCTCTGCTACATCCCATTGAGTGTTTAATTCATCAAGACAGCTTTCAATTTTGTTTCTTTATCAGTCAATGATTTTAATTTTTGTCCTTCTTGTTCCACTCTTTGTTTCTTTATCTTTCTCAACTCTTTTCTCTTTTTCACTATTTGCTCTTCCAAATGTTCTTTTTTAAATGGAATGCTGGACAAAAAACTTTCAACAGTTCTTGGTGTTCCCGATGTTGTTGCCTGATCTGTCATTTTAAAACTAACTACATGTCTCCAAGAACACGTATGTCAAGGAGCGTGAAACCTCTCACAAAAGGCATTAGACGCTTGGAGACAAAGGGACATTGTACGTGGTATACAAATAGGTAATTGACCAATTAACCAGGGTACCTTACCCACCGCACACGGCCGAAGTGGTCAGATGACAAACAACACCTAGGAGAGAGTTCGGACCTGCCCAGTGGCGAAAGGGGGAAGGGTTGTAACCACTACGACCTCGGGGCCCCAAGTGAGTGCTAAATGCTCGGTCAGCTGAGGTTCTTGTGTAAACAGTCAGTGAAGAGCAGGGGGCCTTGGATTTGTTCAGATGGTATTGCCGTGGGTCACTGTGTTGGTTCTATTGTCAGGCTGGCTGAATGCGTGGTGGAGGTTGTAGTAACCCTCCTTAAGATAATTACTGTGTTAACTGACCACCGAAGTCGCGGGGAATTTTTCGATGTCCATCTGGGCTAAGTGTGTGTTTGCTATATCAATTAGGTAGGGTGTGTGTAAATGCTGATGTGTGTGGAATGTCGCGAGTGGAGAATTCAGGGTACTTGTGAACTAGGGGTTTGAGAAGCAGCGTGGACAAAGGCATGGCTCGAAGGGAATCCTTTGTTTCCCTCCCTATATAAAACTGAGGGAGAACAACGTGTCGGAGAACAACACCAGGAGAGAGAGAGAGAAAGCAGAGGAGAGAGAGAGAGGAGAGGAGTGAGCAGGACAGAGAAAGGGTCGAGAGAAACGTGGTCTGGGAGATAGAAGAGACAGCAAGTCTTAGAGTTAAAGACAAGCTGGAAGAGAAGGAAACTAAGTTTGAAGCCCAGAGGTGGGTGAAGACAGACAAACTGAATTTGAACCCAGAGGTGGGTGAAGAAGACGAAGAAGAAGAGTTCGACGTCGAGAATCCCAGAGACGACACGAAGACCCAGTCCTGAAACCTGAGCCAGTCAACCAAGGGCATCACCATCAAGCAGTGCTGAAGAAGACTGAAGAGACTTGTTCAAGAACTGTGGTGTGGTGTTGAAAGCGTGGTTGTGGTGTGTTGAAAACCTGGCCAGGTAAGAAGTCATTTTATTATAACCCGGGATTAGGAAGTATTGATCTTTCATGTGCTGATTTGTTCATTTTGTGTAATTGGATTTTTCATGTTTGATTTAAGTAGCATAGAAATTGTAATTCTTGTGCTCAGTCGTGTTTGGAGAGAAACGAATGCGTGACATCCCATTCCCAGAGAGAGGTGAATGTTTTGGTGGACGCATGAGTGTGCATATGCGTGTATGAGTGCAACGATACCCTTGGTGTGTTAAGCTGACTAATAATACATCAACTTAGTGCACTTAAGCAATACCATCACGATTTCCCCCGTCCTGGACAAAGTGGCGAGCCTGCCAGGATTGCATGGCCCAAATTAGTTTCAGGAGGGAAACAAAGTAAGTACTAGAGTAGTACTGGGCGAAGCGTCCACTAAAGGCAGTTTTAATTAGCTCTTCTAATTATTTCCTTTAGTTCTTTGAGTGTTGAGTATTGACTTGTGTGTAGGGGGTTGTATTAATCAAAGGTCGTTCAGAGAAACGAAGAACAAGGTTCTAGTCATAACTCTCACAGAAGCTGTGGTTTAAGATTAAGGCTCCTTTGTGTTGGGAACACTACCATTGGTTGGTGTACTCGTAACGTTAGTAGATAAACTGTGTACCAACTTTTACCGGGTTTATAAGCGCAACTGTTTTAGTGGTGCTAAAACATAAAGAAAAGAAAATGGCTGAAGAAAGTTTTACTCCCATTGAGAAACTGATTAGTTTAGGGAGAAACTAGATATACAGGAGATGAACTGCGTAGATTCATTGAAACTCAGCAGAAGACTGAGAGAGATAAAGGGCTGAAAGAAGGAAGTTTGAAAAGGAACAGCTTGAGGCTGTCAAAAGAAATCTAGAGGCAGAAAAACTGCTGCATCAAAGGCTAAAGCAGATGCAGAGAGTGCAGCTGCCAGAGCAAAAGCAGATGCAGAGAGTGCAGCTGCCAGAGCTAAAGCAGATGCAGAGAGGGCGAGAGCAGAAGCGGAATCTGAGATTTTAGCCAAACAAATTGAGTTGGAAAGAATAAAATCTGAAAATCGTAGTGAAATCGACACCAGTTTCTGAGTCAGTAGGCCGCAGACTAAGTTGCGCACCTAGACCTAAACTCCCACTGTTCAGAGAGAAACTGATTCGATCGATGCCTATATCAGTCGGTTTGAATCGTTTGCCGAGCACGAGGGCTGGCCCGAAGATGACTGGGCAATAAACCTGTCTGCCTTGTTGACAGGTCGTGCGTTACACACAGTTTCCACTCTACCCAAAGGTGATCAGAGAGATTTTGACAAGGTGAAACAAGCAGTACTAAAGGCATATGATTTGACTGAAGAAGGTTTTAGGCGTAAGTTTCGCGAGGCGAGAATCGAACAGGTGAGACATACACACAGTTCGAGTTAGACTGGACCACTATTTCAACAAATGGGTAGAACTTAGTGGAGTAGACAGTGATTTGAGGCCTCAAACACTGGTGATAAAGGAACAGATACTTGATGGTTGTGGGACGGGCCTCACAATCCACTTAAGGAAAAAGGTGCAACCACAGTAGCTGAGGTACTTGAGACAGCTGAGACATACCGGGAAGCGAGGCGTGATTTGCCTGAACAAGAGGAAAGCCTGGAAGCATATTCAGAGGATAGCAGGCCAGCACATGACTCACGCAATGAGTCAGCAGTACACACCCGTAGGCCCACAGCGTCACGTGAGCAAACAAGGGTGAAAACCAATAGCCACGTGGCTAGGAATGAGCGTACCTGTTTTCTGTGCAATAAGACAGGCACTTGGCTAGGGATTGTATATTTAAGTCACAGAAGCAGCAGCGATGAGGATCAGGCCAAGAGAGAGGCAGGTAGAAAAAGATGAACAAGATGACAGTTTATTTTGTCTGGATTGTGCTGTGTGTTCACAGATTCAGGCGATAACATGGATGTGCACAAAGGCAGAGTAGGTGACAATGTGGTTAATGTCATTAGAGACTCTGGGTGCACTGGTGTCATGGTGAAGGAGTCCCTGGTTGAGAAGGGACAATTCACAGGAAAAACACAGAGGTGTAGACAAATAGATGGAACAGTAGGAGAATTCAAAACGGCACTGTGTTCATTGATACACCATTTTATAGTGGAAGTGTACAGGCTTTGGCTGTTCCGAAGCCGCCGTATGATTTGGTAATCGGAAACATCCCGGGAGCACGTGGTACGGAGACCCAACCGGGATTTCTGTGTTGAATCAGGGAAAAGGAATCACGTGAGGAAAAGCGTGTCCAGTGAGACTACCGCACTCACTTTGGGGCAGAACAAAAGGGCGATCACTCGCTCAGAAAGCTGTTCGGTTTTGCTCATACAAGGCAGAAGAAACGTGTTAAGGAAGGGACAATCGGTTTTGAGATAAAGGATGGGGTATGTACCGAACGTTCACTCACTCGAGTTCGGGAAGACAAAACGACAGATCGTTGTGCCTATAAAACGCAGAAAGGCGGTGATGTCAGAAAAACATGTGACGTCAGCCTCGGGCCATCTCGCTAAGAAGGCCTCACAAAAGGCAGTGACGCAAGAGTACTACTGGCCCGGTATCCTGGGCGATGTCAGGCGTTTCGTTCACAATGCAGCACATGCCGCGGGGTAGGCAAGGTGCGTGTACAGAAAGGGGATCAGACTGGTCTTACCAAAAAGTTGGCCAAAATAAAATGGTCGTCGAGAAGTCAGGTAGTAGGTGGTGTGTCTTTTGCAGTGTCGCGTATGCGTGACGTGGCTAGTTGCGAGCCATGTGTATGAAGAGAAGGGAGGAAATTTCCGTAGGAACATAATGGTTTTATGGCCGCACGACTTTGAGCTGGTGGAGATTTCAGATTTATGGTGATATTTGCTTGGATAGTGTGTATGTATTGATTTTTTCTCTATAATTTTGTTGCAAGACAAATCTTGCGTGCGTTCTCTGGTGTAAGTAGGCTTATGAGAGGCGATATTAGCACTGGTTTAAATGGGAAAATTATGAGTTTCATCTCCTTGAATGTTAAGTTTTAGCCAATGCAGGGCATTGTCTTCGAGTGGGGGGAATTTGTCAAGGAGCGTGAAACCTCTCACAAAAGGCATTAGACGCTTGGAGACAAAGGGACATTGTAACGTGGTATACAAATAGGTAATTGACCAATTTAAACCCGGGTACCTTACCCACCGCACACGGCCGAAGTGTCAGATGACAAACAACACCTAGGAGAGAGTTCGGACCTGCCAGTGGCGAAAGGGGAAGGGTTGTAACCACTACGACCTCGGGGCCCCAAGTGAGTGCTAAATGCTCGGTCAGCTGAGGTTCTTGTGTAAACAGCAGTGAAGAGCAGGGGGCCTTGGATTTGTTCAGATGGTATTGCCGTGGGTCACTGTGTTGGTTCTATTGTCAGCTGGCTGAATGCGTGTGGAGGTTGTAGTAACCCTCCTTAAGATAATTATTGTGTTAAACTGACCACCGAAGTCGGCGGGAATTTTTCGATGTCCATCTGGGCTAAGTGTGTGTTTGCTAATCAATTAGGTAGGGGTGTGTGTAAATGCTGATGTGTGTGAATGTCGCGAGTGAGAATTCAGGTACTTGTGAACTAGGGGTTTGAGAAGCAGCGTGGACAAAGGCATGGCTCGAAGGGGAATCCTTTGTTTCCCTCCCTATATAAACTGAGGGAGAACAACGTGTCGGAGAAACAACACCAGGAGAGAGAGAGAGAAAGCAGAGGAGAGAGAGAGAGGAGAGGAGTGAGCAGGACAGAGAAAGGGTCGAGAGAAACGTGGTCTGGGAGATAGAAGAGACAGCAAAGTCTTAGAGTTAAAGACAAGCTGGAAGAGAAGGAAACTAAGTTTG
>JAFLJL010003485.1:0-20390 GCA_018398815.1 Conus ventricosus
AAAGTTGTCAAACGTATTGTACACCCTAGGCAGGATTGCAGTCTGAAGTCCATGATTCTTTAAAGCTCATATACCTATGGATTCTGTTGCCTATCCTCCAGAAGATGTAATAATCAACTTCAGAAAACATGTTTTGAATTTATATGGAATAAAAAACCTGACAAGATCAAAAGGAAATACGCAGTACAACCTGTTGAGAATGGAGGTATAGGCGTTCCACATTTAAGCAAATACATACAAGCTTTAAAGCTGACCTGGTTAAAAAGAATATACACGACAAATTCAAAATGGAAAACAATATTAAGTGCTACGTTCCCAGAAATAGATTCATTTGACGTCTACGGACCTAGAAATTCCTCAGCAAAAAAATCAATGATTTTTGGAAAGACGTCTTCACTTCGTATGTTGACTTTGCGGATCAGGTATCTTTAAGCAATTCAAATGAGGTGTTAGAGAGCCTTTATTCTGTAATGATAAGTTTAGAGTTTGTAATGATGTCATTAACTTTAAAACTGGATAGCTAAACAGATATTCCTAGTTAAAGATGTTGTCAATCAGGATGGAAATTTTTAGATTATAAACTTTTTCTGAAAAATATGATATCACTGTAAATTACCTCACTTCATGGGCTGTATATCATCAATAAATAGGTATTTAAGAAGTGCAAATATTAAAGTAATGAACAATAGTTGTAATCTAAGAACGAAAGCACTACAATAATTATCAAGCGTTTAAAAAGGGATCGAAACCCTTTTACAGCACTCTCATCGAAGAAATAACAATATTTGATATAAGCTCCTTTGCAAAATGGGAAGATAAATTAAAAATTGTGGTTAGACTGGGAAACAACAATGAAACAGTGAAACAAAATTAAAGAAATTAAATTAAAATGGTTCCAAATAAGAATTTGTCACAATATTTTGGTTACAAATTGTATCTTAAAGAAGATGGGAATCCTTACACTGATCTGTGTAATTTTGTGAATCCGAAACCGATTCAGTTCAACAACTACTTGTGGCAGTGCCAGTTTGCGAAACATTTCTGGGGGGAACTGGAAAAAACATTAAAAGAAAGATGTGAACATTGCAGCAGAATAGAGTTTAATGTGGAGCTGGTTCTATTCAGAAATGTGAGCATACAAAAACTGATGAAGTTTTTGAACACATTATCCTATGGGCTAAACATTATATATATAGATGCAGAATAAACAAAATAAAACCTACTGTCAGTCATTTTTTGAGAGAACTTAATAATTATATATAGGGTTGAAAAATATATGCATTATTCAGAAATGAAATGCATGGAATTTGATAAAAAAATGGTACCTTATGAAAAACTAATTGTTAGGTCTACTGGAATGAGTTAGACGAGGAGGGAAAAAGAAAAAGAATGGGCAAAAAGTAGTTGGGGTGATAAGTAGCTAATGACATTTATGAAATATGTATATTACATGAGAAAACATTCTGATTAACCACTTTACCCTATTTGGACAGGTATACTGGACGCATTCATTCCTCGGGTGCTTCATGAATGAGAAAGAGTTAAAGTTGTACGTTTGTGCCCTTCTTCCTTTCCTTTTATTTTTGGTCGATTATTGAATGGACTATTTGATTTTTTTTTCATGTGTTTATACTTTGTTTTTTTTTCCCTTTTTACCCCTATCTCCTCGTTTGATTTCGTGTACCCATTTGTATGTTGTATATTGTGTGTTATGTTGATTATTTCTTTTGTTATTAATGATGGAAAATCATTTAAAAAAAAAAACTAACCCCTTTTCTTTCTCAATTATGTGTCATTGTAAACAAAGAGAAAACCAAGGAAAAAAACTAAAACAACATGGATGTATCAGGACCTCTGCAATATCAATCTTGTGTAAAAGGCAAAGAAACCACAAATTAAAACATGTCGCTTCAAGCCCTGCCCACCACAAAAGCCATATCAGGGCTGAAACACCATATGAAAAAAAGTGACAGAATTCAAATGCAAAGTTAAAATTCAGCACCATTTATTTCTTGACATCAAATGACCTGCGAAAAAGAGTGTAACATTTAAGTTCTAAAACACCGATTTCTATAAATAAAAACACACACTCAAAAATCGACTCAGGGGGAACAATCGGAACAAGGTCTTCAATGTGCTTGCTGTTAAGCGTTTAAGTCTGACATCATATAGCTCCCTACATTCAATTAGAATTTGTCTCTTGCTGAGACATTCATCATATGGGTTGCAACATGGACCTTCTTCACTCTGTAAAAGATGCAAATGACTTTAAAATGAATGGCCAGTGTGCAACTGGCAAAAAACTGTTTCTTCCTTGTGACCACCACAGGTAGACCAGGGCCACTCTTAGGTTTGGACAGATCTGGAAATGACTGTTGTCCATCTGTGTATTCCAGTCCTCTTGCCAGGTCTCTGACATAATCATTAACCTTTGGTTTCAAATCTGAGTAGGGGATACATTATGTTGGACAATTTCTATGTTATGGCATTCCTGGCCAAACGATCCGCCATTTCATTTCCCCAAATGTCAACATCACTGGGAACCCAAGCAAGAAACACCATTATGACCTTCCACTTTCAAAGAGGTAAAAAGTTAAGTAAAAGTTTAGAAGTTCAGGATGATGGAGGTTATGGCCAGCAATGTCTCCAAAGCTGACAGCAAATCAGACAAAATCAGAAAAGTCCTTTTTTATATTTCAGTGCTAGAACCAAAGCTGGACACTCAGCAGAATAAATTGAACAATCTGATGGATACATTGATTACATTTGAGAATGGTTGGGCAAAAGGCTGCACAAGCAACTCTATCTTCGGAGTTTGAACCATCCTTGAATATTTCATAAAAGGATGGAAATGTTGTACAGAGATCAGCAAACAATGCCCTGTATGTCTGAGGACTGGTCAGCAAACAATGCCCTGTATGCCTGAGGACTGGTGTGCAAACAATGCCCTGTATGCCTGAGGACTGATCAGCAAACAATGCCCTGTATGCCCGAGGACTGGTGTGCAAACAATGCACTGTATGCCTGAGGACTGGTGGGCAAACAATGCCCTGTATGCCTGAGGACTGATGGGCAAACAATGCCCTGTATGCCTGAGGACTGGTGTGCAAACAATGCCCTGTATGCCTGAGGACTGGTGTGCAAACAATGCCCTGTATGCTGAGGACTGTGGGCAAACAATGCCCTGTATGCCTGAGGACTGGTGGGCAAACAATGCCCTGTATGTCTGAGGACTGATGGGCAAACAATGCCCTGTATGCCTGAGGACGGGTCAGCAAACAATGCCCTGTATGCCTGAGGACTGGTGGGCAAACAATGCCCTGTATGCCTGAGGACTGGTGGGCAAACAATGCCCTGTATGTCTGAGGATTGGTGGGCAAACAATGCCCTGTATGCCTGAGGACTGGTGGGCAAACAATGCCCTGTATGCCTGAGGACTGGTGGGCAAACAATGCCCTGTATGCCTGAGGACTGATGGGCAAACAATGCCCTGTATGTCTGAGGACTGGTGGGTTCTTTGCAAAAAGATCAAAGTGGATTTCTGGTGTGAAGAAGGTCCATGGAGGCTTATGTGGAAATGAATAGAAGTCAGGCACAACTCCTAGATCAAGACAGGCCTTCTGCTCATGTGGCTACATACCAAGTCCAAGCATAGGAACACAAAAGGGATATTTTGTGAATTTCTTCAATTCCGCTAGTTTGAGTGTGATATCCCTTCACTGAATAGAAGTTTGGTATCTTTTGTTTATTTTGGCTGGTCGGGGTTTTGTTATTCTGTGTGGTTGTCATTTTCTTGTGTGTTTTTTTTCTTCTCTCTACATTAATCTGTTCAGTGCGTGTCTTCAAAATGGCGGACTCACGTGTGGAACCAGTGTTTTTGCAGAAAAGAGACCTGCCTTATTCTTTTGGCTCTGATCAGAATCGTTCCTTTCAGGCCCTGGACATTTGTGTTGCAGCCGAAAGAATATGCAGCAGAGAAACTATGGTGGGCGCGCAGGAAATACGGGGATTATGGCGACTCTACCCAGCGACTCGAACAGCACGAAGTAAGTTGTTGATAGAAGGTTTGTCTCTTAGCGGTGTTGAACTGCGTTTGTACGACAAGAACCCTTTCATACTCACAGGACAGGGTGACTCTGAAAGACCTGCCACTAAAGTCTGGATATCGAATATCCCCTTGTCTTGCGATGGAGCGGATATTGAGTCAGCTCTTGTGAAACTTGGAGTTGTTCTTCGCTCCCCTTTGATAATGGAAAAAGTAAGGAACAGAGATGGAAAGCTGACCCGATTTTACTCTGGTAGACGTTTCATTTTCATCAACGTCCCAGAAAAACCATTGGAAAGGTTTGTAAAGGTAGGGGATTTTACTGCCACCCTTTATCACAAGGAACAACCGAAAAAAGAGGCCAGGGTAACGAAGTGCAATCGTTGCTTAAAAGTGGGGCATTGGGCAGGCAGTGTCCGGAGTCTGTTATCACATGCAGAGCGTGTATCCAACCCGGTCATCGGCAAGGGGATCCTGTTTGCCAAATTCCGACTCACAATGATGAAGTTGGGTCAGTGTGGGATCCTCTTCCAGTTGTTTCAACGCAGAAACAATCTGTAAACCCTCCCACATTCCTCACTGATGACGACAGTGACACGGCCTCTGACGCCACTGACACTGCTGAGAAAGAACCTAACGTGAGTGACACTGAGAGAGAACTTAGTCAGGAAAAGGGAGAAAAAAAAGGTGAGAGTGATAATGAAAGGGACTGTCATTCTAACTTGTGCTCTGCCCGATGCGTTGAAAAGGGAAAATACAAAAGAAGCAGCAGACCCAAAAAGAGAGAAGAAATGAAAAAGAAGGAAAATGATCTGTCGAAAGCAAAGGAAGGGCTTTTGACACGTCAGTCGAAACTGGATTTTAAAGCCTGATCGCGTTCTGAGACTCCAAAACGGCCATGGTCAACAGAAGGGGATTCCCCCACTTTGACCGACCCACGTGACAGAAAAGCTGCCAAGATTTCCGCCCCTCATACAGCGACTGAAAAACAGTGACAGGGCCGGACACGACTGATGACACGGTTGTACCATTTTCTACGTGTCTTATGGTCATTTGTTGTTGAACCCTGCAACATGGCTTTATCTTCTTTAAATGTTTTTTCTGTAAATGTCAGAGGGATAAGATCCAATAATAAAGAAAACGCATCTTTAGGTTTCTGAAAAACAATGAGTACGATGTGATCTGTCTGCAGGAAACTTATATTAATACAGCTGTAAGTGAACAGTGGCAAAAAGAATGGGGAGGTAAGCTCATGTTCACTGAGAAAAGTACACATAGCGGTGGATTAGTAATATTAATTAAGAAAAATTTGTCAGCTGAAACGGAAATAGTGTATGCATCTGAAAGAATTGTAATCTTGAAAATCACTACAGGAGAGAAACAGATGATTGTGGTAAATATCTATGCCCCTAATAGTTTACAGGAAAAGCATAATTTCTTCGATAAATTAGAAGATGTTTATAAAAAATTAAATATTAGTAACCTTATTGTGTGTGGAGATTTCAACACTGTCTTGAGTAATGAGTATGATGTGATAAGTGGTGATTATCACGACCAGCATACTGTACAGAGATTTAACAGATTGGTGAGTGATTGTGACCTGTATGACACATGGCGAATGTTTCACAACGAAGAGAAAGGATTTAGCTGGTCTAGAATTAATCCATTTATTGCAAGAAGACTGGATTATATACTGACCAGTTCACCTATTTTTGAAAATGTAGTGCAGAGTACTATGCAGAGTGTGTCTTTCTCAGATCACAGAGGTTGTTGTGTTTTGGCAAAGTTCGTTGATGTTGTACATGGTAAAGGGTATTGGAAATTTAATGGATCCCTTCTTTTGGATATAAACTATGTTAATTGGTGAAGTTCGTTGATGTTGTACATGGTAAAGGGTATTGGAAATTTAATGGATTCCTTCTTTTGGATATAAACTATGTTAATTACATAAATCATATTTTAGACACTTTTGAAAAAGACCCTGAAGATGATAATCAGATAACTTGGGAGCTATTAAAAATCAAAATCAAAGAATGTACAATCAAATTTTCAAAAGAAAAAGCATTGTTAAACAGAAATAAATTAGCACGACTAAATGCAGATTTGAATACACTCGATTATGCCCTCAGCACTTATCCAGACTGCCAGGAAACTCTGCGTAAAAGAGAGCTCGTAAAACTAAAATTAGAATTAGAAGAAACTAGCAAAGCCCGTGCAGCTCAGGTAAGGGCTCGAGTTCAGTGGATTGAACAGGGGGAAAAAAACTCTAAGTTCTTTCTTAGTTTAGAAAAAGCAAGAGCAAACTCTAAGATCATAGAAAATATTAAAAAGGCAAACGGGGTTGAGATCAAGGGACAAAAAAAACATTTTAACCGCACAAAGAGACTGTTTTAAGAATTTATACCAGAAAAAGATAAATAGTGATAATATGCTACAAAGAACACAGGCCTTCCTGCGTGGTGTTAATTTCAGGGTTCATACAGATGTGACCAAACAAAATTCCATACTTTTTCCAGACTTTTTCCAGGGCTTTTCATAATTTTTCCAGACCCCAGAATGTGTGTGTGCGTGCATCTCTGTATGTGATTACCATGCTAAACACACCAGAAAAGAACTGCTTTAACGATAGCAGGGCATTCAATACTTACCAAAAAATTTTTGTGTGTGTGTTGTGTGTGTGTGTGTGTGTGTTGTGTGTGTGCACGTGCGCGCACATGCGTGAAAAAGTCAGAGACACGGAGACAGAGACAGTGAGAGAGAGAGAGAGAGTCAGTGTATGTGTCTATGTATGTGAGAGAGAAAGAGACGGTGTGTGTGTAAGTGTGAGTGTGAGTGCACACGCGCATTGTGGGTGTAGGTGTGTGAGAGACAGTGTGTGTGTGTGTGTATGTTTGTGGGAGTGTGTGTGTGTGTGTGTTTGGTGTGTGTGTGTTGTGTGTGTGTGTGTGTGTGTGTGTGTGTGTGTGTGTGTGTGTGTGTGTGAGAAAATACGGTCAGGTCAGGTCAGGTCAGGTCAGGTCAGGTCAGGTCAGTAATTAGGACACTAGGCCTTGCGGCCTCTCAACTGTCCTTTCATTTTAATTTGGATGTTCAACATGGCTGAGTACTTACAAGCCAATGTGCTCTCTATTCAATTCCGTATTTAAATTTTGACATAATTTTTTGGATAAGAGAGAGAGAGAGAGAGCGAGTGCGTTAGAGACAGCATGTGTGTGTGTGTGTGTGTGTGTGTGTGTGTGTGTATGTACAGGGTTCCTACAGACTTCCAAGAACAAAAGTCAAGGAGTTTTCAAGGAATGCCTTTCTATTTCAAGGTTACAATACTTGCGTAAAAATTGAAAACAGAAACCGCAGTTTGATTTTCAGGTTGATGAAAAAAAAATTACTTACAATTTTTTTTTGTATAAAGAAAATAAAAAACTTTTTTTAAAATAATTTTTTCATCAACCTGAACAGAGAAAAGTCAAACTGCCATTTCTTTTTTCCAGTTTTTATCAGAGTGAGTGTGCCAGTACACCACATATTAGAACATTAACCAACTCGGACTCTTTGTATTAAATGCCAAAACACTAAAATCAGCAAAAATATATCCATTTGTAAGAGAACATACAGACTATGCATGGTGTGCAAGAGACTGGTTGGAGGAAAAAAAGTTATTAAAAAAAACCCACTAGTTTTAAAAAAAGTTTACAAACGTCGTCGCGAGCGTTAATACCAAGGGAGGTAATTTGATCAAAATTGATTTGATGAAGTTACAAATTACCTCCCTTGGTAATCGTCTGCTAAACCTCCGGCCAGAGGAAATCTGAAAACCGCGATCATTGTGCGTGATTTAATTTCTGTTTTTATTCCTAATTCAATGTTTTTGTAAAGAAACTTCAAAGCAAAATTCGACATCATGAAAAAGTTTGCACATCTTTTACAAAATTCCAGGGCTTTTCCAGACCATGGCCACAAATTACAAAATTCCAAGACTTTCCAGCCCTGGAAATGATGTTTTCATTTTTCCATACTTTTTCCAGACTTCCAGGACTCTGTACGAACCTGTAATTTACCTTCTCTATCTGCTAATGATAAAGCTTACTGCGATGGTAATCTTTCAGAGCAAGAAATTACGAGTGCATTGAAAGGAATGAAAAATGGCTCTAGTCCTGGCATTGATGGATTAACCATTGAATTCTATAAAGTATTTTGGAGTCGATAGGTAAATACGTAATGGAATCTTTTAAGACCGCATTTACTTCGGGGAGCATGTCTTCAACTCAACGAAAGGCCGTAATAACTCTTATACATAAGGGGAAAAAGGTTTAGCAAGAAATGATCTCAACAATTGGCGACCAATATCGTTAACAAATGTTGATTATAAACTCCTAGCTAAAAGTCTAGCGGTGCGACTGGGTATGTCATTGACTCTTTAATATGTGATGACCAGTAGGATACATAAAAGGAAGACGTGTGTCCACATTATTACGTCTAATTGATGATGTCACCGAACAACTGCGTCACGAAAACAAACCAGGACTATTAATAACTATTGATTATTTCCATGCTTTCGATTCTATTTCCAAAGAATTCATGTTAAAAAGCGTTTAAATTATTCGGTTTTGGGGAGGGTTTTATTAACTGGGTAGAAACATTGATGACCGATTCGATAAGCTGTATAAACTATTGCGGATGGATTTCCGAACTGTTTGCAGTTGAATCAGGAATCAGGCAGGGCTGTCCCTTCTCTCCGTTAGCCTTTGTTTTAGCCCTTGATCTATTGGCAATTAGATTACGGAACGGTTCGGAAATCAAGGGCATTGAAATTAAATGTAATGACAGTACTCAGGAGACATGTCCTTTGTTACTGGCTCTTTACGCAGATGATATAACACTGTTTTTAGCAGACGAAAACGATATGCGAATAGCGCTTGAATTATTTGAAAGCTTTTCGTTCATATCAGGTTTGACAATAAACAGAAATAAATCGGAAGCAATGTGGTTAGGTAGCAAAATAAATTGTAGACAAAAGGTTATGGATTTCACATTAAAAAGTAAAATAAGATATTAGGTATATACTTTAGTAACAGCACAGGTGCATCTAAATTGGAAGAGAACTGGGTGGGTAGAATTTAAAAATTGCAGCGTTGTTCTATATGGAGAAAAAAAATTGAGTTTTTAGGGGAAAAAGAAAGAAAATTAAAAAACTTTTTTAAATCTCGCTGGGTTTTACAAAATGCAAGGTAGTTGTACCGAAAATGAAATTTAATGAAAAATGTTATTATATAGATTTGTTGGAGAAAAAAGGGAAAGCAACAAAAGGTTTGAAAAGGGTAAACGAACAGTGTGTGAACAAACGGATATGGGGGATTGATGATAGCTTTCAGATTTCAAAATGCATGTTTTACAATGGATCAGTAGCTCAAGAGACACAGATAATGGAAAAAATAAGTGATGGCATGCAAGAAAATTTTTGCGGATGGTTGAAATGTTTGCTTCTAATCAATAAAAAGAGATTCTTTTTTTTTCTTTTGTTTTTCTGCCCCATATCTGGCAATTCAGTACGAAGGACAACCGCTCATTGAAACCCAAAAACAAACAGCCGGTCAGCCCCTGTACTCGCTCTTTAGCAGATAAATGTCAAGTTTCAGAGACAAAACGATAGGCGAACTACGCTTGCATGTGCAGAGCTTTCGGTGGTGTTCAGTTTGTTTAAAGAATTAAATCGGAACAACGTTAAGCAAAATGTAGACATAATGTTATGGGATCCCGTAAAAAGAAGCATAAGATCCTGGGTACCAACCGTCCCCGGACGCACATTGGAGAGAACGGTGACCGATGAAATAACAAGGTTCCCTGAAGGGAGAAACGAAATTGGGGTACTATGAGGTAGGGCATGAAGGCAGAATTTGAGACTTTTTTTTGATGTGATCATGAGAAAGATGATTAAATTGGCATGGATTACTTTTGGCGGATAGTTGACAGAGACTGTACTTAATGATTCATATCATAATATCCGGATTTAGGAGAAAGAGAACAAGAAAGCGTTTGAAAAAGAAATTGGAACACTTTCAGAAGATCATATGGGTGGATGAAACTGACTGTGTGGTCCCAGTTTCCAAACTGCGTCCGCGTACAATTGGGGTAGAAGCCAAAGGGCAGAAAAAACCCACAAATTATGTGGGATTAAGACCCAGACTCCATCCGGAAATTGGGAAACATTTATTTGTTCTATGCGCCGTAAAAAGTAAGCAATTTAAAGGACTGGAACTTATCAAATCACATTTTTGGAACCTCGGCTATGCACTTGGTTAGATAACAATAATCATTTACAAGTACCAGCGTCTAGGGTAATTTGGAATAACAGTACCATAAAATATCAAGGCAATGTTCTCTTTTTTAAACAATGGATTAAGAAAATATATTTTGCGTGGAAGATTGCTAACCATTCAACAATGACTAAAGTCTTTTGATGAAATAGTTTGGTATATGGGGGAATCAATCGCCTCCTAAAGCAAGGGTACTAGGCACCTAGGGTCTAGCTAACAGCTTGGACAAGTGATTGTAGCCAGACCTAGGTGGGCCTAGGTGGTTGGGGCTTGCTGTCTGGAGCCTTGGATCAAATGTTGGGCAGGCGTGGGCCAGGTTGTGCGTGTTCACCTTGTCAACGACCCGTCATGGCGAGATCCAACTTTCTCCAATCTGTGGTAAAAGTCTTTAAGATAAGTGATTTCGGAAACAAATAAGGTACACTCGCCATGTGCGGTTGGCTTCTGGAAAAGATGAATTAACATTGATGTCATCTCACCAGATATGGACTTGCCATACAGCACAAACGAGAAACTAGGCTCCGTCTTTTAACTGGGAAAATTGTGCACAATAATATATCCAGCTAACATCATGTTGTTTTCAAGATTGAAAGTTAGAGAAGGATAACAAATGTCATTACTGTAAACGATATAGTCGACGTGGATAGAAAAATTTTTTCTACGAATTGTCCTACCGTCTTGTTATTTTGGAGAAAGATTGAGAATTATATTCTCACTAATCTTGACGTTCATATGAAGATCGATGTCTTAAAAGTAATGTTTGGTGTCACCCACAAGACCATAAGAAAAGCTACGCTGAATCAAATTAATCACATAATCTTAATAGGGAAAATGTGTATAAGTATTTTTTTAAAAACGCAGGCAACGACATCTATTTATACAATATTTGAAGCCCATATGCTACTCCGTAACAAATATCTGTTGAGATAACTTTATTTCCAATGATCACAGTTTCTCGGTAAATATTTATCCCTCTCGTCTTCTAGATTTATTTACGCAGGAATAGACGCGCGCGATCCTTTTCGCGATATCGTTCATGCTTTCTCAATTGGCTGGTTTCCTTTCGAGTATTATCACGAAATGCTGTTTGGTAATTGTGATGCACTGCAGCGTAGTTCTTTTTATGGTATCATCTTCACTACTTTAGTTTACCCTTCTTTTTTAAAGAAGGGAGTAACGAGATTAACACATTTTTTCGCTCTCCATTCCTCTGTGCACCCTTCCACTCTTTCGATTTCGTTTGTGAAAGGGCGCAACCCTTTTGGGGAATACGGAGACTGAAAAAGACTAAGACTGTGAACTGTTCTTCTCTCTCTCTCTCTCTCTCTCTCTCTCGCTGCTTTTTGATTTCCTCTGTCCATTCGGATCACTTCTGCTCCTTCTGCTACTTTATTCTTTCTACTACAACTTGTCAGGTATAAATCGCATACCCGGGGTGAATTAAGTGAGAATGAAAGAACCAAGCAAGCAAACTCATTGCAACATACACTAGTGCACTGAAAAAACCCAGACATCATGGTACCATAGTATACATTAAATGAGAAAGAAGCATTGTCCAACGATAGAAAAATCAACAACACTTGGAACTGGGCATGAATGAAAGTGTGGAATGCGCGCGTAAGCGGGCGTTTGTGTGTAAGCATGATAGATGGTAGGTGTTTAGGTGTTGTAACAAAAAGAAGAAAAAGAAAGAGACCGCAAAAAAAAAAAAAAAGAATAAAAAAGAAAAAAAAATCAGAACAAAAAAAAGGCGGGGGAAAGTGGAGAGGGAAAAAAAAAAAAAAAAAAAGGGATTGTCTTCAAATCTCCTTTGAAACTGAGGACTAAAAACACAGTCCTAAGCAGGGTTTCCCAGTTCAGAGAACAATCTGAGATTGTAGTTGAAGGAAAGTTTCAGCCTACAGTTGGATGATGAGGGTTCCCCTGCCTCTGCAGGCTGTACACTTGGGTGGTGTGGAATGCTCCAAGACAGAGACCAAGCCCTCCGCAGGCTGTACACTGGGGTGGTGTGGAATGCTCCAAGACAGAGACCAAGCCCTCCTCAGGCTGTACACTGGGGTGGTGTGGAATCTCAGACAACCAAGCACCGCAGCTGTACCTGGTGGTGTGAATGCCAGACAGACCAAGCCCTACGCAGGCTGTACACTGGGGTGGTGTGGAATGCTCCAAGACAGAGACCAAGCCCTTGATGCAGAACGGGATCCAAGTGTTTCAGGTAACTGGGTCTCACAGAGCTGTACACAACACAGCCATAGTCCAGTTTAGAATGGACCAAGGCTATGTAAAGGTGCAGCAAGTTTTCTCTTCAGCGCTCCAGTCAGTGTGTGCTATGACCTGCAGAATGTTCAGAGCTTTCTGACAAGAAGTTTTCAAGTGTTTAATGTGACTAAGAAAGCTGAGTTTTTTATCAAAAATAACTCCCAGAAATTTGGCCTCTTTTACAGCTAGAATCAAAGATTTCCCTGTTTGGATTTCAGGATCAGCAAAGAACTGGCCAAAGTTATGGAAGTGAATGCACCGGGTCTTAGTAGCTGGAAAGGTAAAGCCAAGTCGATGCACCGGGTCTTAGCAGCTGGAAAGGTAAACCAAGTCAGTGCACCGGGTCTTAGTAGCTGGAAAGGTAAAGCCAAGTCAGTGCACCGGGTCTTAGTGGCTGGAAAGGTAAAGCCAAGTCAATGCACCGGGCCTTAGTGGCTGGAAAGGTAAAGCCAAGTCAGTGCACCGGGCCTTAGTGGCTGGAAAGGTAAAGCCATTTTCTCCCACCCACAGATGTATTTTATCCTCAAAAAGCTGTAGCCCAGCTGAACACTTGGCATAGAGGGCAAAATCATCTACAAACAATGAGCACTCAGAATCCTGCTGAACTGAATTGACAATGTTGTTGATGTTATGCTAAAGAGGGCAGAAGACAGGGTGTTCCTTTGTGGAACACCCAAATCCTGTTTATGAACATCAGCGTGAGTGGTGCCATCCCAGTCTTGAAAGGGGCATTCTGCCAAAAATAGTTCACTAAAAAGTGGAAGATGACCCCCAAAACAAAGAAACCACCAAAGAAACCACCGAACTCATAACAACACCACCAAGATAATGTTGCGTATAGCCCAGCCGACCGCAAAGGGCCATATCAGGGCTGTACAACACCACCAATAATAATGATGACGAAGATGATAACAATAATGATGATAATAATTACCATGAAAATGAAAATGATGAATCAGATGATACAGCATTTCTTGAGTGCTTTAAATTCTTATGTCTGAAAGCACTTCACAATGACAAAGGCCAAACCTTGTATGTGAACTCAGACACAAAACACACTGACATGGATGTCTTGTGCTCCCCACCCCTCCCTACTCCCAATTTCCCCTCCACCTTCCTCCACACACAAACACACGGATACCATCCATCTCTATACCCTCTCACCTCGTCATGACCACCAAGCAAAGTGCCAGGTTAACCTCTGTAAACTCAACGTTTACCAGTACTTTGGAACTTGAAGAACAACGAGCAGAGCTTGCCACAGATACCAAGTTTGAGTTCAAAACTGTGAGGGCATATGTGTGTGTGTGTGTGTGTGTGTGTGTGTGTGTGTGTGTGTGTGTGTGTGTGTGTGTGTATGTGTGTGTGTGTGTTGTATGTGTTGTGTGTGTACGAGTGTGTCTGTGTTGTGTGTAGTGTGGTGTGGTGTGGTGTGTGTGTATGTGTGTGTGTGCGTGTGTAGTAATTGCACAGATTGCCACAGATAACAAGTTTGAGTTATGTGAGTGTGTGTGTGTGTGTGTTGTCGTCGGTTTAATGTCCTTCCACTACAGTGATTCAGACAGTTTTATGTGTGGGTGAATGAAGTATGTAAGTGATTGAGTGTATTAATATGTTAATGCTAGAATATCACATCCCCCCCCCCCCCCCCCCCCCACCCCTCCCCTCTATCCCTCTTCCATTTGATCAAAACAAAATTATGTAACTGAGTAGAGACAAGATCTAAAGATAAAGGCCAACTGAACTACTTAACAAACATTGCAAATTGGCTCAAGAACATAAGAACTGTTTAAAATACTTGGTAAAGGCAAGGAAGTCGATCCATCAGTGTAACCATCAATACCCGAATTTGTAAAGAGTTCTCTAGCTCTTGGGCATTGAATTAGTAAATGACTGATACTTAAGGTTTCCCCACACATACATTTAACGTTATGACAATATTTTGTTTTCAATGCGTTCAAACGAAATCTATGGATTAAGCTTTCAATCTCCCTAGACGAGAAAGAGACTTGTTTGTACGTTTTCCCCTTGTACCCATCACTAAACTTTACACAGTTGTGATAATATTGGACGTCTGAGTTAATCAGTAATGTTTTACCTTTTTCTCTTGACGTTGAATTTATAATTGAAAAACATTCTTTCAAATCTAAAGGAATGTTAAGTGGTATTGCGTAATTAACATTTTGAGCTGCTTTTCTTGCTAGTTGATCTACGCGCTCGTTGGGTACAATACCACAATGAGAGGGGATCCAACAAAAAGTAACAGTAATGCCTTTCAAGGATAAAAGATGAATGAGATGATGAATTTCTAATACCATATCAAGACGAATTGAAGGACATGCAGATTTAATCGAGTGGATTGCTGCTTTCGAATCAACACCTATCATAATTTGGGAATTATTTATTGGAAAATTTAGGATGAAATCTAACGACTTAAGTATAGCAATTAATTCGGCACTAAATATCGATAACTGTCTACCAAGATAGAAGAGCTTTTCTATTTTGAAACTAGGGATTATGAAGGCTGCTCCCGTGTTATCATTTTCTAGCACTGAGCCATCTGTAAACATTTTCAAATGGTGATTGTAGTTACTTTCTAAATGAGCGTAAACAGATGTTCTTAAGGTATGTGGACAATCCTTTTTTGATACATCTGTATAATCTATATCAAAGGAGGCTTTACTTTGTTCCCATTTTGGAATAGGTGAATATGTGGCTTTTGGGCAATGTTGTTTTTATCTATTTTAGTATCCTTTAGAAGATCGGCGGAAAACGAGTAAATAGACCTAGTTGATAGTATATTTTGGGCACGTTTCCGAAATCCTCCTCTGATTTTAAACATACTTCTTCTGAGCTAAAATTGTTTTGTGAAAAGCTCTTTAAGATAAATTTTGAAGTAGAAGCTTTCCGAAGTTCTGCAAGAGGTAAGATTCCTACTTCATTATACGTCCCTAAGTTAGATGTATGTGTGGGAACCCCAAGGGCAATTTTATAAGCTTTGCAATCAGTACTCTGAAGTTTATTTAACAGGTATTGAGGAGCATTAAAGAATACTTCCTGAGCATAAGTTAGTCTTGAGCGTATAAGGGCAGTTGCTAAGATGGATAACGATTTCGAATCCTGTCCCCAAGATTGTTTGCTAATTATTTTTAGGAAATTCAAGCTCTTTCTTGCTTTGTTTAAAATATATTCAATATGAGCGTTCCAAGATAACTTACTACTTAAGATAACACCCAAAAATTTGACACTTTTTGCATAGTTTAAAACAATGCCATCCAACGTGAAAGTAGGAAGTTGTCCTGGATCGTAACCAGCATTAAAAAGAATCATATTAGTTTTTTCTGGGGAAAGAGAAAGACCATTTACATTTAAAAAATCACTGATCTTATTTTAATTCAAGTTGATACTTTATTTTGATGTAATTTAATGATCTTGATGGTGTATTTCTTTTCATTGTCACTTTTGTCCATAGGCATATATCATCAGCAAATTGAGCCACTTCAGTATCTTTAGAAAGACCTTTAGGGAGGTCAGAGATTAAAATATTAAATAATATTGGGGAAATTACTGAACCTTGGGGTAAACCCATTTGTAAGGGTCTTGGGTTGGAATACGTATTTCCTATTTTTGCTTGAATGTGCCTACCTTGTAGAAAATCTTGAATAAAATTGTATATGTTCCCACTGATTCCGATATTCTTTATTTTGTACATTAGTCGTTTGTGCCACACTTGTTCATAGGCTTTACGAATGTCAAAAAAAGTAGCGAGGACGTTCTTACGACGTGCAAATTGATGTTTTACTTGTGTTGTAAGTTTTACTAAGTGCTCAATTGTAGATCTGCCTGCTTGGAATGCAGCTTGGTTGATAGGAATGATGCAGTTTTTATTGCAATGATGAATTAGCCTTTTTAACACTATCTTTTCCATCAGTTTACACGTATTAGACGTTAATGATATTGGCCGATAGCTGTTTATATCACTGAGTGGTTTTCCTTTTTTATGAATAGGAATTATAATTGAGTGTTTCCAAATTAGGGGCATTTTGCCAGTGTCCCAACATTTTTGGAAAAACAAATGTAGAAATTTTATGATATTTTGCGGGAAATGACTTAATATTTCATTTGAAATGCCATCTAATCCCACTGATGTCTTTTTATTTAGATTAATAATACACTCATTGACTTCCTGCAATGTTATAGCAGAATTTAGATAGTGATTTTCTGTTGGTTTTGGGCTATCATAGATGTTTTTCTTTTCTTCACGTTCGCGGTGTTTTTTCTTGTCCAAGGATAAGCTGTTAATGCTACTGTTGTATGCAAATAAGTCAGCAAATGCTTCAGATTTATCAAAATTTGACGGAAATTGATACTGTTTTAATTTGATCGGACAATGTGGAAAGCTAACTCCATTTTTCATTGTTTTTAATTGTGTCCAAACTTTTTGAATGTCTTTATAGTTTGATACCTCATTATTGACATACAGACGACCAATACTGCCGTTTTGCTTGTGCAATTATTCTATTTTGGTAATTTTTCGCTCTTTTTTTCTCAAGAAGTTTTTCAGTTTTTTCCTTAAGATTTTTTTCTCTTTTGTATTCTTTTGTTTTTTCTATTTTTTCTTGTTTTGCCTGTTGACATATATCATTCCACCAGACATTACCCAAATGTTTTTTTGATTTTACAGATTTTACAGTCGGAATTGATTCTTTTGCAGCAGAGTGTACTGCTTTCTGAAGATGATCATATAACGTATCGACATCTTGATTCTCAATATTTTCTATGCTCATGTTAAATGAACTGAGTAGATATGAAAATTTTTTCCAGTTAGCAAATTTATAACAATATTTGGGAACTTTGTCATGTGTTACATCATTTGTTACAGGTCTCATATTTTCAAGAGAAATCTTAATAGGTAGATGGTCACTATTTAATGTATCATCAAGTGTCAGCCAGTCACATGATATTGCTAGTTCAGGAGATATGAATGATAAGTCGATGGCACTAGGTTTATGTTTAGGGTTGTCTGGAATACGAGTAATACTGCCATCGTTGAGAAGGTAAAGAGAGGAGTCCACTATGTTTTCAATAAAACGGTTACTGGTTATTATTTGGCATCCCTTTTCCAGAATGGTGAATGGGCGTTAAAATCACCAGTGATTAAATATTTGGTAGGTTGGTCTGATTGAACAGAACGTAGCCATTCTGTATTACGATCGTTTGGGCCCTGAGGTAGGTATACAGAAACAACTGTTACTACATTATGGTCAACTTGAATTCTGACTGCACATGAGTGCAATCCAGGAATGTCTAGTGGAGCAGGACTGGCACATGGAGCATATTTCTCATCTTCACGGACATATATTGCCACATTATTTTTTCTTCATTATTAATGTTTTGGATAATTGGTGGAAAATAATAATTAGGAAGTTTAGGTAGTTTATTTTTACTGACATTCAGCGATTGCAAAGCTAATATGTTGTATTTGACTTCAGATAGATGTTGTACTAGTTGATCTTTACTGGTTGTGATGGATCGACAATTCCATTGGAACACTTTAAAATCCTTAGCTATCATGCGTTCTATTAATAGATAAAACAAAATAAAATGAAGGTGAAAAAAATGATTAAATACAAATTATGCACTGAAAAGTAACTAACAATACAAAAAAAAGTATCACTATGATACGATAAACAATATTAGTTATGACAAGAACGGAAAAAGAACTGTACACAGAGAATGCACTCTATCAATGAAGGAAGATTGATCACTGTCCTGTTAGTGAATGCTTTAACTAACACATCAAAAAGAAAATCCCCCTAAATAGTCACTCAAGATGGGAAGAACAGAGTCAACGTTGAGATTTCCGCCAAAACTACACTAACGTATTTCTCTGTCTTTGGTTTAATACCAGGATGTAGGCCCACTGAGAATGTCAAACATGTTGTACCATGGACCACTGTGTACAGCGAAGGGTCCGTGTCCTCTGGGTGGTGAATAGTTCCCGGGCTGCCACTTGTTTGACGTTCTCGCTGTCTTCCTCGGTTTCTCCCAGAAGAGTTGTCGGATATGTCTTCCAACGTTTCTTGCCAGCACGCTCGATCCTCGATGTGTTGGATGGAGATCGTCTTTGAGATACCATTTATTTGTTTGAAGGTTGGAATGAGAGACAAATATGTTTTTAATTCCAAATAGTTTTGTTGTTATCAATGCATTGAACAGCTCCCGCTTGACTTCTAGTTTTGAATCTCTGACAGGTGATAGCTTGCTAATAACAACCTTAACGTTGGGGTGGCTCGTGACAATGTTTTTGATGCACGAGGAAAACGCTTTGCTGGCAAGTTCAGGGTCCTTCTTTTGAATGGTTTCTTGGCGGACAGCGATAAAGCCTAGTATCAGGCTCTCCTGATTTTTCCGCTGAACTACCGTCAGTATGACAAGGATGACACGTTCTCGTAGCATGGGCAGCCGTTCAGCGACAATCACACCGAAAGTCAAGGGAAACGGTGCCAAGAAGGAAATCAACGAGGACTACCTCCTTAAAGAAACGTTGATTCGATCGGCAACGAAAACAGCTCAGCACGAACAAGAAGGGGACAAGTCAACCAACAGCAAGACTGATGTTCACTCTCCACCGGACACAGTAAGTGTAATAAGAGAATTGAAAACAGTTATCGAATCGCTATCAAAACGCACACGCTCACTTGAAGACATCGTACGCGAGCAGAATAAGATGATCACAGACATGGGCAGGTCCAATGTAACCATGGCGCTAACAGACAATGAAACACAAACAAAATGCTAGCGCTGCGTCTCCGAGTCCTCATAGACCTACCTTTCCCTTGTATGCTGATGCAGTGAAATCCAGTCGACATGACCCCAAAACAGCTTCCGCATCAGAAGCAAACAAAAAGATCCTAAGTAAAAAAGTAAAATCAAAAGAGAAGAATGAAGGTCCAGAACGCACAAAAATGACGTCAGAAGTTCTCATGACGTTAGAGTTCGATCAGAAAAAACACAGAACAATATTAGATCCAAACAAGAAGAGAAACAAGACGTTCCCAGAGTCGCGATCTTTCATGATTCTGTTTTTAAGGGAGTGAATGGAAAGAGACTAGGCCAGTCTTACGGTTTTGATACGAAGACGTGCAAACCTTTACAACAAGGAACTTACACAGACGCTTCAATCCACTCTTTCCATGGATGTGTGTGTGTGTGTGTGTGTGTGTGTGTGTGTGTGTGTGTGTGTGTGTGTGTGTGTGTGTGAGTCTAAGGTATGAGTGTGTGTGTGTAAGTGTGTGGTGTGTGTGTGTGTGTGTGTGTGTGTGTGTGTGTGTGTGGTGTGTGTGGTGTGTGTGTTGCTCTGCTATAAATTATTATGTACTTCAGATAATTAGTATAAGAAAACAAATTTTCTGTAAAATCATACAAACAATATGATCATTAGTTCAAAATAAAGAAAATAGTGTCACCTGTTAATAGATGCTAAAGCCAGTAAAGCTTAAAGACAATGTTACCCAACAACATTTACCTTTTTCTGCATAAAAATACAAAATGCATGTTATTTATGACAAACATATTCTGTCACCATGCAAACCATTTTGTTTCCATTAAAATGTTTTTAAACCCAGGCTAAAACACACCTGGAATGGAATGATAGATTTTGTGTCTTTTTGTTTAAATATGAATCAAGTCTGCATGTTTGAAATGAAAACTTAACAGACGGCACACATACATCCAAAATTAAACATTTTAAACACATCTGAAAGTCATCAGTA
>JAFLJL010003486.1:0-21101 GCA_018398815.1 Conus ventricosus
CTCTTTACTGGGACCAGCTATTCATTAGTTCTGAGGTCATTTTCTTGAAATTTTAAAATTGCAGAAAGTTTTTTTGTTTTCAGAAGTCTGTATGGCAGACATAATTTTTTTTGCCTCGAAGATTGGGCACAAGTTTAGGCGGCTCTTTTGGATCCATCTTTAGACTTTCTGCTGCTAATGGGTAGTCATTATGTAGGTCATGGAGTTCATGAGGATATTCTAAGTCAACTTCTAGAATGAAACCGCGCTGTTGATCTGGCGTTAAACTGCCCAACCACTTTAATGCCTTTTGAATATTATTCGTACCTGTGTACATTTTAAAGTTGCGTAACGGAAGTGATTGCGCCATTGCCCAACCATACAGATTGTTTGCATCTAAATACATGAGATAGTTAGACCTTTTACTCGGATCATAGTCGTCCAAGTATTTGTTGTTTGCTTTACAGTAATGATGCGACGCCATACTAATTCCTCCACGCAATCCGTTTTCAATCATCTGAATCATTGGTAAATCTGACAATAAATCAATCTGTACTCCAGTAAACTTTAAGAAAGCGTCCCAGCTCATCCCGGGTGCAGAAATATAATGCGCAGGATCCAAACTGTAATGTTTCATGCAGGTCTTTCTATAATTTTCAAAGACGTCCGCCAACAAACATACATCAGCCATCAAGTAGGAGTCATGATAGTCTCCCATCGTTTTACAATCTAACTTCTGCCACGCATCTTGAGCATGCTGGTAATCAGAGTCACTGATTTCCTTTCCTCTAAGGCTAGAAAAGAACGCGCCTTTAGGAGGAAGTGTGTCTTCATCAAACCTTTCCCAACTGTTCATGTACTCATAAGGGTAAACACCCTTTCTAACAAGCGTTGGGTCAAAATATTCTTCCGTTATTGGGCAGGACTTTAAGGACATAGCTAGTGACTCTAATGATCCCATCATGTGTTGCATAGAGTCATAAAAAGACATGTTATTTAGATTAAAGCACATGTACTTTTCTGATGACTGTGCAATGCATGCTACCCTGAAGGCGTTGGTTACTGCTTGCATTATAAGGTGAGAGTCATAACCTCGCAAGTTGTGAAAGAATACAGGCAGCTTCCATGTCTTTGGATCAAACTTTAGTTGAAGATTGCATTTGTTATGCGCCGCTCCTCTGAACTTCCCACTAATGTGATCATGGTCTCTTACTGTGGGGTTTACACTCTTGGGCGTTAGCTCTAAACCGCAAATCCAACAATGCGTGGCTGAGTCATACTGTTGTTGGTCTTCAGGCGCCATTATGATTTCAGATAAGTTTAGATTATTAGAACAGGCGTTACGCACTTGCTGCATGCGTTTTAAGAATGTTTCTGCAGCATCTGGTCCCTCTATATAATTCTGGTTCTGAATAAACGCCATCCGACCTGACAACAATGAAGGCAAATGAACAAATCTGATGATTACTCATTAAGACTGTTTTTCGAAGTTTTTGTGGCGCTGGCCCTTCATAAGGAACAATGAGTGATTCAAAGTCTGCGTAAACTACGTATGGACTTGTTTGCAGCCGTTCCAGTTCTTAAAACTAACTTTAGATCCTGGCGGGGGCGTAGTTAGTTCTGTCTTACAGTCTACAGAACTTTTACAATGTTTTATATGTTCAAGCGCGGCTTGAGCGGTTGGAATTCTTGTTAAACATTTTCTACAGAATTCTTGTTTATGTTCATGCTTTGAAGTATGCGCTAATAATCTGCTCATTGTGCGTATCAATGTGTAATGGGGCAGCCCTGCTGGCGAAAACATTAGGAGTAAGTCCACATGACTTTTGGCTGGTTCGCCTATTGTTGGACTGTTCTTGGACACTTTAATTGGCACCAAATTTGTTTCCTCATCCCATGTGTATACATTAACAGTTATTGGGTTGTTTTGTTCTTCAAACTGATCAATTTGGTCTACACTAACAGGAAAGGATATTCCATTGAAGTTAAGATCTTTGGCGTATTGCCGATAGTTAGTCATCTTTCTGCGTGTTCGCGGACATGATGCAGCCTTGCAAGAACGCACCACATGAAACATTTGTCGTCTGAATTCTTTATGTTTAAAACTGCTCTCTTTAAAACCAACTCCCGAGGTAGCGGAATGTAAGCCTTGCCTACAATCGGTGCATACTTAGCCTGTTTTAATTAATCTCTAAGACTTCGCCCTCTGACCAACCAGAGCCTCTCATTTTAGCTTCTTCAGCGGCAGCGTCAAACTGTGAAGCAGTTCGTCTGCCCAACCCGGTGTTAAGTCATTATGAGAAAGAATAGTCTGCTGTTTAGTTGAGACCCAGACTTCTAGATTTTCTTCATTTATTGTTACATAGTCGATTAAAACAGCTAACATTACTTTAACTGGCGGGTCTATTGTTAGTTTGCCTGGAACTTGAGAAATTGCATGAACAACACTTGCCTGTACGTTTGTTGGGTCAATGACTTCTAAATCAATATCATTCAGTGCTCTTGATAAACGCTCTCTCTCGAGCATTCCTTCAAACAATTCGTCTTGTCCTTCATATATCTTAGCCATGCTGTCTTTCTTTTCTAAGCCAAAATATTTATTTAAATTAAAAAAAAATACTTAATCAGAACCAATATCAACGGTCTTTTTGCGCTTGGACTCATAAACTAAAGTATAAACACCCTTTGGCGTTGTTAATGTGAGCTGTTTAGAACAGAGTTTAATGTCTCGTTTACTTTTTTTAAGCATTCCTTTTTTATCTGCTCGGCGTCTGGCTGTTGAGAAAAACTTGCCCTCGCCTTTCTTTGAAGATCAAACTTTTGTCTTTTGTAGTCATCAAAATCGACCTGTAAACGATTAAATTCTTCATCCGTGATGTTTGAGTCAACAAGCGCTTTATTTATTGTCAGTTTAAACGAACTAAGTTTAGCCGTTATTAGTTGAACCATAGCTGTGTGCTTTTGGAGTTTAGTTTTTAATTTTTTGCCAGCCGCACTTACAGCTAATGAACACAGGCCGAGAGCTAAAGACAAACCTCCTAGCGGTAAAGCTGCGGGTGCACCTATGCCCGTTGCTAAGAGCCCCACACTCGTTCCTGCTGATGCAGCACTAATAGTCGATGCCCCAGTATTAACATATGTAACGGCATTAAAGGCAGCAGAATACCTTCGTTTGGTTTTGCTGTATTTTGAAAGGTCCTGCTCTAGTTTTTGTTGCATTTGCGTAATGTTTGTTAATCTGAAGGCTTTTATGTCAGGGGTTTCTATAACAGCAGAATTGCCTGCTATCTCTTCTCTTGGCATCTCCGGTGCTGTAGGCACATTTGGATAAACCTTAACAGACATGCTTTTTATAAAATGAAAAATAATTTAGTATAATACATAGTCTAATCTGTATTGTTGAATATTCAGCTGCGCATCATATAATAAAAACAAATGTACATTAAGAGGTTTATCGGCTTCTTCTTCTTTATCAATTTGAATGTTTATTACGTCTCTCACTTTCTCCCGCTTCCATACAACTCATTATCCTCTGTTGACCTTAGGTCAATCCATAAACCGTATTTTGTTGTTAAATAATCATCAAGCCTAACATTGTGAAGATGTAAATCTTTAGACACTAGGTCTGCTGTTGGATTTCTACCCCTCCCACCCCCAAACAATTTTCTTATTTCGTCAAAATGATGATAAGGTCTAAGCCCGCTAGCGTAGATTTGGTTAGGACTACCGTCAATTGTACATTGCACTTTTGTTATTTTAGGATTAAAAAACTTTTCACTTGCTCTTTTGAACGGTTCTTCATCTTCACACAGCAATAAAATACCTTTAAGTGAATGTGATGCAACACTAAAACTAAATTCCATATAGTGTCTGCCCTGCTTCTAGGATATGTTGTATGATGAATCACTCTTTCGTAATATATTACTAATAGTGACTTATATTGATCCCCAATCATCTTTGCTAATTTAGGGTTGCTAACAACGTCAAACTCTAACAAGATGTCAGAAATGCTGTACTTTGCTTCGGTGTCTGTTGATTTGATAACACGTTTGTATTCATTAAAAGTTAGTTCATATGACAATCTGTCTTTTAATGCTCCTTGAAAGTATGGCGCATGCGCTTTTAACAACTCAAAATCTAAGGGATGGAAAAGCGATTTCCATACGCAAAATTTACAGCTGCATACTTTTTACCGTCTTTAGTATCTGCGGCGCCTATTCTATGTTTTAGTGCTTCTTCATTTTCGATTCCTTGAAACGCAAGATCAGCCCTTTCATTCCCGGTTAGCCATAGATCAGAATAGGTTAAAAATATGTCTGCATTGTGTAAAGAAAATATTTCTTGCCCTCAAGTTTTATAGAAATTTTCTTAACGATTGCCCGCCCCAGATTCTGTACAACTGTCCTGTTTGGGTCTGTTGTTGAAGCGAGTTCTATTTTGAAAGTAAGACGTGCAGAGCCTGGCACAATCACTTCATCCGCCCCTAGGTCTGGAAATTTGACAGTAAGAATTTGATCCGCATCAATAGTAGATGGATTATTTGGAACAGTAATATTCCGCTTATTTCCCTTCACGCCATAGGGTTCTTTCAGTCTTCTTTTCGGGTTAAGAATCGAGCCATGTGCGTTTGCCATTTTTTATAAACAAAATAAAAAGTTAATTATTTAAAACATGGCAGGAATTGAAGCTGAAGAAGATTATGATGTTTTTGACCCTGGAGACGACATGAGTGAAATGATTCCTTTGACACAGCATCGCTCAATGCACTCAATGCGGCATGAATTAACAGAAAGTAAGGTTAAATCATTGTACCAAAGTTTAGGCCAAGAACCTCCCGAATTTATAGACCCAAATGATTTTGAATTAAAAGATGATCATTTGTTTGTGAGGAGCGACCAAGGACAACTTGTTCAGCTTACAACTAAAAAAGACCCATCAAAGTTTTTAGCCGTGGGTTCAATTAGAAATAGACTCAGTGTGAAAGATCAAAATCGCCTTGGCCTTGTTAGGGCAAAATTAAGGGCGGAGGCAGTTTCTAAACTTCAAAACACACTGCAAGAACTCCCAACAGATAACCAAATGCAAAACATGGAACTTAAAGAATTAAATCAATCAGCAGGTGAATTAATAAATGTAATAGAAGCAGAATCCAGTTTTTCAGAAGAAACAGCGTTAAAGACTATACACGACTCACCGCTACCCATGCGAGAAATAACGGCCCTTGATCATGCTTTAAGAACCATTAGAGGCGAATTAACAAACAATTTAGCAAAACTAGGTGAACTAGATGAGCATATAAAAAGAGAAAAAGAAAAACTCGTTGAGGCTGATGACGCCAACTTAGGGCCTGATATTAAAGAAAGAATAACCCAAAGACTAAAAGATCTTGAACAAGAAAGATCAGCAAGACTAGAAGTGCTAACTACTAACCGAGACCAATTACGAACTCAAGTGAATAGAATAAGAGAAACTATCGAAAAAATTTTATATGAAGACACGACGCTAGCAGAACGAATACGAACGCTGTTTAGAGAGCATGGAGTCACATTAGCAAGCGTTATAACTGCCTTAGGATTTGCAATAAGTACACTGGTGATGGCTATTACAGGCGGTGGTGGAGAGCAAAGTTCAGTGCCTCCGCCGCCATCGCCTCCATCTCCGCCTGATAAATCATGGGTAAAAAAACAACTTGATCATCTTGCGAGTTTATTAAAAAAATTAGCCAGTAAAGCTATAGACTCTTTACCAGGTATATTAGGAGGTATTGTTAGCTGGCTTTTGTCTACTGCAAGCAAAGTAGTTGGCTTTATGGCCGAGCACTTATGGGCATTAGTTCTTGTAATAGTTGGGTTACTATTTAGTAAGATAAAGACCAAGTAATCCTATGCCAGTTAATCCAAGAACAAGCGCTGTCTTTTCATATTCATGGTCATCGCGAACAAAGCCCGCGAGCTTTGCTGAGTCTTCAATGACTTTGGGGGGTTGGACTTCGGGGATTAGATGACTTAATCTTGGGTGTTCTTTTATTGTTTGTAATATTA
Organism: Conus ventricosus; assembly: GCA_018398815.1. Lineage (NCBI taxonomy): Eukaryota > Metazoa > Mollusca > Gastropoda > Neogastropoda > Conidae > Conus > Conus ventricosus. Next base: position 6,021 of record JAFLJL010003486.1, read on the forward strand.
CTGGCTCAGAATTTATGTCGTTTTTCCCAACCTTCTGTTCATTGCCTGCTATAAGAATTTCATTATTATAGTTTATTATTATTCCTACCTGGAGTCTGAGGTCAGAAGGCAGCATGTATAAACCAGTGCCAACAGCAAAGTCTACTTTCGATCTTGCGTATTGTAAAACATTTTGGTATCTTTCAATACTTGAAGGTAAATCAACTGTAGAATTAATGGCGTCCTCTAAATTTGCTAAGTATTGTTTTTGTGCATCAAAGCCAGTAGAAGGATCAGTTATGCTTGATCTTGCCTGTGCTTGCGCCCCTAGCAAACACCAAACGTAAGTGCGAATAGAGTCGTTTATTCGTTCTATTCCCGCCCTAGTTAGGCCCTTAGAAGTGTCTAAGATAAATGTTGTCCATGCTGTTTTATGCTCTTGCTGTAGGGACCCAGGCTGAACAGTTTTGCCTGAAAAGAAAGTTTTGAAAGGAGGATGCCAGTCATAGTTATACTTTCTGTGCGTGCCCCGAAAATAAAGGTCGCCTAGACCATGATTATGATCCAACGTTTGTCTAAAGCCTGTCTTGATGTTAATATTGAATTCGTTACAGATCCTTTTAAAAGCCTTCATGTCTATTATGTTGCTGAGTGGATTAAATGGTTTGTCATTTGGTAATGGCGCTTGCAATTCAGTCAAAATACGTCTGAAGGTGTAATAGAAATGAAATCTGTACACTGACCTCACCAAAGGATCATGGTGATTTAAATGATCAGCATACGCCACTCCACACCCAGTTGATGCGCAAAACACAGCAAAGTTTAACTGGTTCTGATAAAACTGCATCGGATGACTAAACCACGCTTTCTTGATGTGGTCGTTTTCAATAGGGGGGTTAAGATATCTGCTTAATGGAGTACTCACCTTTTTATGAAAAGAGGCAGTCTGGGTCACAGCAATGTCAAGAGTATCAGTTGCTATATTTTTAAGATTGTAGTGCGGCCCAACAGAATATTTTGCGCCAGTATATTTGAATGCACTCATTTTTATTTCGTTTAAAAAAATGTTTGTAACAATAACAACCCAAGACCGTCCTTCGTTTTTAGAACATGCTATTGATAACAATTGCGGGGCCAAAATGGTCGCGCTCCATGAAATATTTTACAAAGTCGTATGGTTTAATATAAGCGAAGCCAAGGAGAATAATAAGGTTCTAAAAGTTGACAAAACAGGGGCCAAAGTTAGCCAGTTAACAATACCTGATGGTTATTACGGGTTTTGCTCCCTAAAAGAAGCAATGAGTAACTTTGACATTACTCTCAAACTTAACAATGCAAATCTAAAAACAATGTTAACATTCAAGCCCGAAGAAGAAGGAGGTTACTATTTTGATAAAGAGCTAGCTAAAATGTTAGGCTTTACAGCTAACAATTATAGATTTAGAGTTACACCAACCAAAACTACTTATGAGGGGAAAGTCCGCTCGATCTTGCATTACATTCATTACTCTATGTTCATTTGGATGAGCTAAGCACTGATGAAAACTTATATGATGGAAGGCCCTCAACTGTTTTAAGAGCTCTTCCGTCAGGGAAAGCTGCATATTGCGATTATGAAATTATACAATTCCCTAATTTACAGTTTAAAAGATTAGTTTGTGGAGGGTCGGATCATTTAATATAAAAATCAAAGACAAAACAGGGAAAGTTGTAAAATGTGATAACCTGCACATTGTTTTGGAAATAAAATAATACGTTACTAAAAAATAATGTCGCGTGGGCCAGAAGAACCAGGAGTTACATTAGCGCCTGTGAGGTGTATAACTTTAGAATTAAAAGACCTTGCAGACGTTGCGGACTTTGAACAAAATGGCGAAATAGGCGCTTTGTATGGGTTTGAGTACACTAAAGATGGTGATTATAAACGCAAAGAGGTTGGCGACAGCAAAAAGTTTCCTAAACTAGAACAGCTGCGCAATCTAGAAGCAAATAATGTTGGCCAGTATGAATATAAAATAGTTCGAAAGCCTGACCTCAAATGGCACTTAGAACCATATTTAGAATGGGACATAAAATTTGAATTCATAAGCCCATTTACATATTTTAGCCGCCAAAAAAGTTTCAGAAAAGCATTCAACTCTGGCCCTTTACACGTAAGTCTTATGCCGGACGACAATAGTCGGAAAGAAATTGAAATAACGCCGTATGGGAAAAAGCAGTACATCCTCCACAGAAGAGAAACGGTTTTAAAAGATGCTTCTACAAAATTACAGTTCATTCCGCAAATGAAATTAGGAGATGCGTTCACAATGATATTTGAAATTTCTGTCTTAAAAGATAAGGAGAAGGATGGGGTTGTGGGCGTTAGTGACGTCCTTTTTAAAGGAATTCTAATTAGCTGGCAAAACTTAGGCGTTGACAGTCTTAAAGTTACTGTTGTCATTCTTCACAATGGTGAGGATATTAAGGTCATAACAACAAGCAACAAAATCAATATTAGTCTAAATAGAAACAATCTTACAGCACTGAATTGGATTAATCTTACACACTTAGGCCTTATAGGATTTTATTATACTGAACAAGTTTTAACAGAGAGCATGATAAAAACAATAACTGGATTAGATTAAGTTCTGTTATAAAACTATGGAGCAGTTTAAACTTTATTACAAAACCCTCATTGGTTTCATTAATTTGTGGACAAACTGGTGTGGAAAAACAATATTTACCTTGACCTTTACCAAACAGTTTTATCGTTTATAATTTTAATCCGATTGTGGTTATCTGTCCACACTTAAATGGAACAAAGCATATGCATGATAGAAGGTTTATATGGACGAGATGATGCATATATTTAGTTGATCGCCCAGCAATAAACTGAGTGAGTGTTAGGAACAGTTTTATAGACTGTTGAAGGAACGCAAACACTATAAATTATAAGATATGACAGTTCGCAGAAAGAGACATAGTTAAAAAGAGAAACCTTTGTCAAAACTAGCTTTCAGCGGAAGACATGCTCGGATAAGAGTGTGGTTTTATGCTGAAATATAACGCATTTTTAAAAGTCTTTAGAGAACAGTTAAAGACTGTTAGTGTTTATTTCACCATGACAGACAGAGACTCATTTGAAGAATGTTTTGCGTGAAAATGATGTTATTGAAAACGATCAATGAAAAACACAGGAAAGCAAAAACTGAAATCTGAAAATTAGTAAATTAGTATTAGAAAAAAAACGGATAACCCCGCACAGTATGTTTTTTGTAGGGTCGTTATTTTGTTGGTACTTTCAGAAGAGAACAGGAATAAGGCCGGCTTTAGGGCCACTTTCGCGCCGCCCCAAAAACTGGTGGGATTGGAGCAAGTGGCCCAGAGTCGGCTTTTTACTTTCTCTCAAAGCTCCTCTCCTTAAAAAAAAAAAAAAAAAAACAGCCACGAAAATGTTTGTGTTTCCTGCATTCAATCAAGACTATATTATTGTAAGTGCTCTTCGCATTGTATAACCTGTGGGCCTTTCTCCAGGCCCCAACCGTGTTCAAAACAAGGCTTCTCATTTCATTTCATGCGCCAAAGCAACATCAACTTTTACATCTCTTTAAAGAAATTAACACCGGCTCAAAAATCGAGCGCCGGATGCAATAGTCTGCGAGTCTATGTACAAGACATCACACGTGAAGCGCCTGCTTTTTCTCATGACTTCTTCAAATATGTTTTTTACCCATGTCCTTCTGTTCTTCATCCGATTACCGAAAAATCAGCACGTTTCTAGGGTATTCTCACTTCTGCGGCATTACTATCGAACTCACTACCTTTCCAGTTACGTCATGCTTCTTCCATTCTTGACCTCAAGTCCTTCTTTAAACTTAACGTCAAAGACGCCAATTGCAAGAATACCACCTGAAAATATTACTAAACTGGCTGTCACTTGCACGCATTTGCTTGTTTTACGAATTATGAAGCTTTTCGTTGTGTTAATAATCTGTGACCCTGTAGATGTGGTTTTGTGTGTGTGTGTGTGTGGTGTGTGTGTGTGTGTGTGTGTGTGTGTGAGTGTGTTTATGTTGATTGATGAAATTTGTAAAGCACCCCCGAAGCCTACGATGTTAGGGTGGGTGCGACAGAAATTGTCCCCAAATAATGAAATTGTTATTATTCACATTATCATTAATTATTATTTTTATCACATTATAGTATTATTATAATCATCAAAATTATTCTTATTGTTATTGTTTTATTGTTTTATCAATATTATTATTATTATTATTATTATTATTATTATTATTATTATTAATTATTATTCATTATTATTATTATTATCAATATTATCATTGTTATTACTATAATCATCATTAAAATGCGTGTTAATCATTGTAGTCAGTTTAAGGAATGGAGCTATTGGAAAACAAACAAAACAGCTTTAACAAAAAAAAAAGTACTGAACAATATGAATAGGCCATGAAGATGCCTTTTTGACTGTAATTGCAGAAAATGTAAAAGATCGGAAATATATGTGGAAATCCAAAAACGGGATGGTTAAACAATCTATGTGTCGTCACACTTGTTGAATTACCAGGAGGTGCTGACAAACATGTGACACGAGTCTGGAATTAAAAGTAAATTTGTACAAGACGAAAGGCGGCGTCTCTTTGAACAATAAGGGGGGGGGGGGGGGGTGGAGGGTTTATACCAACACAGATTTATTTGACTTTGATGACGAATCACAGGCGTGTTGAGCAGAAGAAATTTTCGGTGAGGATCCTTCTTTCCACATGGAATAGGACCAGTGTTACAGGACTTGTTTATGATGTAACTTAGATGAGGAGGACGATAACATCAATAACATCACAATAACCACAATGCCAACAGCCACGACAATACAATGTATGTTTTGATTACGATTTGTTTGAGGATGACAACGCAAAGCTTTGTTGACCATAACGACGAATGTTTGATGATGACGGTGTCGACGATGGTTTCTCTCTCTCTCTCCTTCTCTCTCTCTCTGTCTCTCCCTCATCTCTCTCAGGGTCTCTCTCGTCTCTCTCTCTCCACTCTCTCTCTCTCCTCTCTCTCATCATTCGCTCTCTCTCTCTCCACTCACTCTCTCTCTCTCTCTCTCTCTCTCCTCTTCTCTCCTCTCTCTCTCTCTCTCTCTCTCTCTCTCGTCTCTCTTTTCTCATCCCCGCATTATTGCGATTGTTTTCCCCCAGAAATTTGAGGACATGTTCTATCCAGGCCCGCTCACGAAGGGCTCTGAGGACCTGGGCAGAGGTTGTTGGAAGAGAGGAGAGGTGTACCAGACAGTCTGCCGGCCCTGGGAGGAAGAGGACTGGCACAGGTCCGGGTACAGTTAGGGACCCTTACCTCTACCCCCTCGCGCAGTTCAGGCGTTTGTGGTGCCCAAGGTAGGGTAGGGGTAAAAGAGGAGAAGGACCTGACAAACTCTCTCTCTCTCTCTCTCCTCACTCTCTCATCGCTCTCTCTCTCCTCTCGAGTCTCTCCTCTCTTCTCCCCTCTCTCTCTCTCTCTCTGTCTGTCTGACTGTCCTGTCCTGTGCGCCTCTGTCTCTCTCACTGTCCTCTCTCCGCTGTGTCTCTCTCAGGCCACCACTGGTGGGGATGGAGTGATGGCAACACACAAATCATTTCTGATGTCCACTGTTCTTGTGCAAACTTGACAAAAATAACTAATGATCTTGTAAAATGGACTGAACCTCGATTCATAATGTCGCTTCACACCCTCAGAAAGGTAGTCATGCCTTATCCACAACCAGGCAAAAAAGCAAAAGTCTCACGATTAAAGTTCCCTCCCCTACATCTTAAAGATGAATTCGTTGGAGCAGGTTACATACCTCAAGTGCTGACAACTCTATCACGACTCTACTCCGATGATGACGAATACGAGAGAAGATAATGATGATCATACTGATGACGACGACAGCTGACCAGGCGAGAGTGAACAGTGTCAGAGTCTTAGTGACACAGTGAGAAACCTCACTTAGTTCCCGACTCTGTCCACGGGGAGTGACAAGATGCACGTGCACTAACGCAGGGGTGGGCGTCCCGTATCTGGAAGCGGGTCTTCTTTTTCCTCTTCAACAAGACGGAACAGCAGGCCGAGGCGCTGGGCAGCTCCCCCATGGACTAAACCGCCGCTTTTTGTGCACACCCCACTCTGCAGGTCGGACGCCAGAGTGAACGCGGGGGAAGCGGAGATTGGGCACTCCTCTCCGCTGCGCGCAGGGTCCTCTTCAGCCGATCCTTGGAGCCGTCTGTGGATGGCGTGAGTACAAGATCATCATAATGCCGCACTGAGCCGACTCGGTCAGAGAAAGAGAAATAGGAGAGGCATTGTGGTTGTAGTAGTAAGTAGAAGTAGTAAGTATGATAACACTTGCTGTTACTGTCACAGTAAGAGTCGTACAAATAGTAGTACTACCGTTTGTTGTCATATAAGGACAGTATATCATTTGCTGTAATTAATTAGGGGGGAAAAAATTTTAATATAATATAAAAAAATCCAAACCACTTAAAACACCTCTACCAACATTGCCATCGCTTTTCAGAACATGAAAGAGACATGTTGAGAATCGTCAGTAAGACAAATCTAACGCAAAATACTAATACAGGTAGAAAACCTTGCACAGAAAAGATATTGTACAACAACTGAAGTTCCATCACCAAGCTTAAGTCTGGCTGGGATACACAGGGACACAAAACGGCCGAACTATCTAGGAAGACAACGGTGCCTACAGTTTAACAACGTCAAGTTCTTAACAATGGAGACAGAGCAGTGAACACAAGCATTCACAGGCTCTCACCACTGACGATTAAGAACTCAAACAAGCCATGATACCTGACTGACTCCATGAACCTCCTTCAAAAAGTGGAAAGTGGAGTGGGAAGCCCTGCTTGGCAGAATTGATGTGCAATAAAGGTAACGAGAGAGCAGACACAATGGCAGGCAAAGCAACGATGGGAATCTGAGTTAACATAGCTTCTGGCTGATCTGATGTGACCGAAATCTTAAGTATCACCTCAACAAACAAGAGCAAAGCAGCTATACCAAGACCATCAACTATACTCATAGACCCATCAACCAGACCATAGACCTCTCTCAATCTGAAGACTCACGGCAGAGAGCGCCCGCGGCATCCCAGACCCTTTAAAAGAAGAGCAAGAAACGACCCAACCATCCAAACCAATGTTGTATGATTTCAAGGTCAGCACTGGGAAGACTCCTAGAGATTGGGGCAACCATTGTGAGCCTTTCCAATGGAATACATGAATTATCCAAATCCCATGTCAATTGAATTAAGCTTTGAATCCCTCACGGACCCCCCTGCTATTGCTGTAAACATATGTACACTGTAAGTGTGTATCAAGGGGAGGCAATGCAAGTGTGTAAAAATGAAATTCAATAGACGTTGGTGTGCGCCGCGTGCGCGCGCGCGCGCGGTGTGTTGGTGTATGTGTGTGGTGCGGGTGGTGGGTGGGTGGGTGGTTGGGTGCGTGCGTGCGTGCGTGCGTGCGTGCGTGCGTGTGTGGTGTGGTGTGTGTGTTAATGTTGTTTGTTTTTCTTCCTTTCCATCTTTACTTCTTCTTCTTCTTCTTTCTTGTATTCTTCTTCTTCTCTTCTTCTTCTTGGTCTTGTTCCTGCAGCTACTGTTGTGGTTGTTACTGATATAGTGTCATCTTCCGAACTTTTTGTTTCCCTCAAATAGTCCACACCACACACAACACACACACACACACACACACACACACACACACACACACACACCACACACACACACACACACAAACACACATACACACACACAACAGGCGCGCAGACACACCAGCGCACGCACTCTCTCTCTCTCTCTTTCTCGGGGTAGGTGATCTGCACTAAACAAAGAATTTCTTATTTTAGAATGGTCAGGACTGCATGATTCACACATACACTAGTGACAGATATGCACATTACCGATGTTCAAAACTTCCTCATTTTAGAGAATGTACACTGAGTTTTTTAAGATGATATGATCAAGTGTGAACTGGCAAAGTTTGATTTGGTTCGTTCTAGTATTGCTTCTTATTGTATTAGAAATAGTGTCAGAAATTAAATCATGCGTACCTGCCGTCTAGCATACATCGGTAAAGAAGATGATTTTTTTTTTTAATGTATATTATATTTTTGCTGATTGGCTTCAACTGATCGTTCTTTGCAATTTGTTTGATGTTTTCGTACAGGCAGTTGTTTTACAGTGATGTTTGCAGCCTCACGCCCAACCCTCCCTCCTTTAATCCGGGCTTGGACTGCTGCTAGTCTAGGAAGAGACCTACCATGTGGAAATCGGGAAATCTCGACTAATCACCACCAGGACGAAAATCCCCTCTTCAGTTAAACGTCAAAGCGTGTCCTCTTGTATGGATCAGAGACCTGGCGGAACCACAAAAACCCACCATCGAAAGACTGAAGACGTTCGGTAACAGCTGCCTGCGAAAGAGCCTCCCAAATCCACCAACCGGAAAACAATCAGCAACAAAGAGTTGTGGGAAAGAAGTAACCCAACTGCCATAAGAGCAGACAGCCGCAAAAGAAGATGGCGGTGGATAGGACACACGCTCTGAAAGCCCCCGGACAACACCACCTCAGAAAAGCCTGACCTGGAATCCCAAGGCAAAGAATGCGAGGAAGACGAGAAACACGCTGGAGGCGGACCTGATGCGGACATAAGGCGATGGGTTACAGCGGGCGAATTAGAAAAGATGCCTTGGACGCATGGTCGTTGGCGGCATTGTTGATGGCCTCTGCTTCGGGCAAGAGCAGTGGGCCATAAGTAGACCAGTAGTCATTGTTTGTAAAGGGTCACGGATTCCTTACCTCTTTGTTTGGTTAAGTGTACTATCCACCAAAAGTAAGGTACCCAGGCCGTCATCTGAATAAAATTTCGAGTTTTTAGTTTGGGAACTTGAGTCCTCTCTCTCTCTTCTCTCTCTCCTCTCTCCTCCTCTCTCCTCTCTCTTCTCTTCCTCTCGGCTCCTCTCTCTCTCTCTCCTCTCTCTCGCTCTTTCTCTTCTCTCCTCTCTCTCTCTCCTCTCTCTCTCTCCCTCCCGCTCTCTCTCTCTCTTCGCCTCTCTCTCTCTCTCTCACTGTTTCGATGGCCCGCGAAAACAGAGAAATCCATACTGTGCTACATATCCATCCGTTTCATGCTACAGGTATTGAACAAGTAATCACATAGTGGGCTGGCCCGCATCCTGTTTTATACTCCAGGTACATCGACAAATCATACTGCCTGATGTTCTGGATTAGGTACGGTCCTTAATATAGTGACCGGGACGCAACAGACTGCCCGGCCCAAGATGCTGTCTCGTCTGAGAAAGCCGTCAGAACTGGAGAGACAGCTGACCCAAAACGAGAACTCTTCGCAGACGCTTCGACAACCGTGGAGAAGACGAAGGTGCGTGCGTGTGTGTGTGTGTGTGGGGGGGGGGGGGGGGCGCGAAAAAAAAAAAAAAACATGGTGTGTATGTGGTCATGGCTACTCGGATTGAATGCAATATCCTGGCATTTCTTCCAATCTTTTTGAGATCTCAAGAGTAGACTCGAAGATCTCCTTTTGTATTGGATTATTCCTTGCGATTTTGTTTTTCTTTATTTGTTTTGTAACCTCCATTTTTTTCTATTCTGCCTTGACTGTCTTTTGGGGACGCGGTTTGGATTGTGAAGATTCTGCCCCACAGGTGCTGAGAAAATCGCAGAATAAACGGAGTGAAACTGATTGAGATGCCCTGGGATGACTTGCACTGCATGCCGAGTTTCTGCAGGTGCTTCCGGAGAAGGAAAGTGGACTGTGGGGAATAGGCTGGCTGAACACAGGCCTTGTTCTTCTGCTGACACAATGACAGATCTTCCACACTGCCAGAGAATAGTTTTGACACGGTCTTGCTCCCTTTCTTCACGTTTCCTTCCACCCCCTCTGTTTTTCTCTGATGATTAAAGTCATTTCATTATTACAGGGGATTTTCCTCCCTACCTCTCCTCTGCCGAATGGTGTTGTGGTGTGTGTTTTTTTGTTTAATGTCTGACTCTCACTTCTACTAGTTTGGATGCGTGTATCCATACTCCCTACACACACACACACCCACACCACACGAACATGACGGCCAGGCAACATACAAACTAAGTTTTTCTTATCTTTTATATGCGCCTGACCCCTCAGGACATTACAAACACTTATCGGCCATAAAGCATCCATATAAACCGAGCAGGCACAAAATCATTACACAATCCACCACACAGCGAGCACTCAACAATCACATCAGCAAAGGTATGCAATAAACACAATCCGCGACAGGCATGTTGGCATAGTTCTCCTATACGGGATTGGACCAACCCCCCCCCCCTCCTCCCCTCCCCCCCCCCCCCCCCCCCCCCCCCAAGATAGATCCGCACCACAGCCACACTGACAGCCGAGGTTCAGCCACTGCTGCCATAGGGTAAGAAGTCTTTTGCAGCACTGAATCACGCAGGCGCAAAAGACCCCTCCCCCCCCCTCCCTCTGGACTCCAATGCTACACGAACCGGTGACTGCTCCATCCGTGGACCTATGTTGCGAAGCCTCGGACAATATCTGGAGATAGACTGGGGTGTTCACACATGTCTTCTCGGGTCAGTGGATCATGAGAGGTGATATGGGCATTCCCTCAATAACAGATATTCCGTTTCCACCCAAAGTAAATCCACCGGGTCAGAAAAAAGTAAACCTTAACCATAACACCTGACATTCCTGACATGCTAGAGACAACAAAAACCGCGGACTGATATATAATATGTAGCACAAAACAAGACAATACAAAAAGAACAAGACCAGACAAGAGCGAGGCACACTGAACGGTGCGCTGAGGATGTCATTACCTCCCGACTATAATTCCACACTAGCCGCGAGAAAGAAAGGAGTCCAGATGTGTTGCCTGCGTGTGGGGCACATGATTGTCAGTGTGGCATGTGAGTGTGGCCTGAGACTGTCGTCTGCTTTGTTTATTTTTTTCTCATTTTCACTGTGGCGTGTAAATGTTTCTCACATAGTGTTTTTTTTTTTTTCTCCATCTTCAATTGTTGATGTGTGGAAAAGACCTAAGGATGAAAGGCAAGGAGAACCTCGTCCTACCTCTCAAGGAGACCTCGTCCTCTCTCGTTTTTATTGCTTGTCTTCTCCGTTTGTGTCAGTCTAACGTTTTCAATAGATTATAATTCGCCCTCTTCAGTTTATTGGTTTCTATATTTTGAAAACAGAATGGATTGGAAGTGAATGGGTCAGCCAGCTTGCCTTTTGTCTAGTACACTTTAATTACGGGTCTTTTGTGAATAAAAATGAAATGAATTAGAGCAATGGTGACTAACACTCCTTTTTTTCTTGGCCACCAACTTTCGTGTCCAGATGACATCACATTCGCCGAGTTTCTTCGTTTTGCTGGGATTCAGCAATAACGCATCAATGGTCACCTGTACATGCGTATGTTATCCTTGTGTGTACCAGCTCATTCTGGGGAAGATGGAGACCTTTAGCCGTGATGAACTGTTTATATCTTGAATACCGAATAACCGTAGGTGAAGTGACAAGAGAGAGGAGAGAGAGAGGAGAGAGAGAGAGAGTGAGAGAGAGAGGAGAGAGAGAGATGGGAGAGAGAGCGAGAGAGATCGAGCGCAAAGCCATTTAAATAGCTTAACAGGAAAGGACGCAAACGTATTTTTTGCCAAAAACTTGTTGTTTAGACATTTTCACAGGTACAGTGGGGCGGACATTTATTTTGCCATGTCCATGAGGTGATATGTTTGTCACCATGATTCCCTTACGAGACAACTTTACATGGTACAGCTAGGGGAATGACATGTATCTCTCCATTATTCCCTGCCCAAAATCATTCTACAGGCTCAACGTTACAGGGGAGGTTGACAGATAGTTCGCCCCAGAGCTTCCTGTCCAAGACCATTCACAAGATACAGCGTAAAGGTAGACATGTAACTCACTATGACTCCCTGTACAAGACCCATTTCTACTTGATACAGCGAAAGGTAGACATGTAACTCACTATGATCCCTGCCCAAGACCATACAGGGGTACAGTGGAAGGTAGACTGTAACTCACTATGATCCCTGCCCAGGACCATTCTACTGGGTACAGTGGAAGGTAGACATGTAACTCACTATGATCCCTGCCCAGGAACCATTCTACTGTGTACATGGAAGTAGACATGTAACTCACTATGAGCCCTGCCCATGGACCATTCTACTGGTACAATGGAAGGTGAAACATGTGCGCCACCGTAACGGCTTGCCAGGACTATTCTGCGGCGCTACATTGGAGGATAGACTTGTAATTGCAGTTCTCCTTGCCAAAACCATTCTATAAGGAGCCAGTGAGAGCCGACTTTTTTTTTCGGCCGATTCCTGTGTAAGACCATGTGGGCAGAGTACAGGATGGACATGTATATTGAGGGACTCCCAGATCAGTTTATTCTACAGGTAGATATCGGATTTCCTGTTATAAGACACCCTACTGTTGTGCTTTATGGGAAGGACATGATAACTCGCCATGACTTCCCCTAACCAGGACCGAGAGTCTAAGGGTTAAGTAGAGATTGACACATACCTCAATATACTAGCAGTTTCGAAGCCTTTTCTACAAGAGCAGTGGAGGGTGACATGTACTCATCACGACTTCGTGTTCCAGATCACCATCTACAAGGTATCAATGGAGGTGGCCAAGTAATCATCCACTTTGGTCCAAATCCAGCCTACCGTACAGTTGAGGGCGCAGATGTAGTCACCATGACAACATAAGTCCAAGATTGTTCTACGGGTTACAATCGAGCAGACAAGTATTGACAACTTTTCCTTGCTGTCCCATCATTCTAGAAACGGTATAATTGAAGATGGACATCTATATCACCAATGATCATATCCAAGATCATTGACTCGGTACAACGGATGGTGTGCATAACTTGGCCATGACTCCCTGACAATGAGCGATTCTAACAGGGTCCCGAAAGGGTGGGGTTGCATCTGCATGATTCCCTGTCCACGACCAATGTACAGGGTACATGAAGACTGACATGTATACTCTCCATGACTTCCTGTCCAGTATCATTCTACAGGAGTTACAGTCGAGGGCGACATGTATCTTACATCACTCCTCTTTATGACTATCCTAAACGTTACGGTATAGGGTGGAACGGCGTACCTCACCATGACTCCCTGTTCAAGACCATTGTCCAGGAACAATATAGGGTGGAAGGTAACCTCATCATCACTCCTGTTCATGACCCTCTACAGGGTACAGTGAAGGTCGACATATTGTTTCGCCCATGATTCCTGTTCACAGACACCATCTGAGGAGAACAGCAAAGGTGGACAATACACATATGGCCATGACTTTTCCGTCTAAGAGCACACCACAGGGCACCGTGGGAGGGTGGATCAGACTTTCACAGACAGACGGCACAGGTGAAGAAATCCTGAGTGGGAAGCAAGACTGGTGCAGCAACCCTGCTCCATGACTGAAGACACAGAGCTATATAGAACCTGACTCCGTCGTTGCATTCGCTGTCGCCTATACCTTTGGGCCTTCCTGATGAATGTCATTACGCTACAAGCTGTACAAACCTGACCCTACGTCCATCCCACTGTCTCCTTACCTAGGCCCTTCCAATGACATTTGACCCAGATCTGGAAGAAAACCTGACCCCACGTCCATCACAGTCGCCTACCCGGGCCTTCCCAATGAATAATTTGACACAGAGCTGTATAGAACCTGACCCAACGTCCATCACTGTCGCCTTACCCCGCCTTCCCAATGAAGATTAGACACAGAGCTGTATAGAACCTGACCCAACGGCCTTCACAGTCCCTTATCTCGGGCCTTCCCAAAGAACATTGACACCAGACTAATAGAACCTGACCCAACGTCATTCACTGTCCACTTACCTTTAGGGCCTTCCCAAAAAACATTTGACACAGAGCTGTATAGAACTGACCCAACTCATTCACTGTCCCTTACCTAGGAGTTGACTATGAACCTCAATGAAGATTCAAAGCTATCCGATGTATTCCTGACCCTGCAAGCTGCTTGACAGACCCCATCGCACTAACATTTCTGTCCTGGCCCTCTTGGAAAGGCGATACTATTAACACTATTTATTGTTTGTTATTCAAACCGTATCTTGAGGATACAGAAAATGAGAAGATGTTGAAACAATTTATTGTTTGTTATCCCCCCATTTCATGATGATAAAGCTGAATGGAATTTGATGATAATGCTGATGTAATATGTGCACAGCAGCGCTCTAGATTTCACCTTCAAGATACTCCTGTCCCATTATTGCTTCCTCCTCTTTCACGCCTCCTTGTCATTTCCCCTCCTGTCTTCTCGTTGTGCACATCCTTTGATGGTACCGCGGTTTGGTTTTAGCAAAGCGACTGGCTTTTGTTCATCGCCATACTAACGTAGTGTCTCTCTTAACTGATACCAGCTTGTATCCATGAGACGGTGTGTTGCGTGGTGGCCTTCCGGCATTTGTTGAATTGGGATTCGATCCAGTGATTAGTGCCTCTGATGTTAGTATCTGGCGCTATCAGCATCGCTACCAACAGCCTTGCCTCTCTTGTCCAATTGCCTGTGAGGGTGAAACGGTCGCCTTCAGACAGGAGTATGAACAGGTCAGCGTGCGCAGCAGGAGCCCACCCAGTGTTTTTGATGGAGATGGTGTCAGTTGTTCTCTCTGTGCATGTTATTAACCAGGATGTGGGGAGAATGGTTTGCGGCTATTAAGAGGACTATCCGTTTTTTTCTCAGGGTGTAATGAACCAGCCAAAATTCTAGTTAAGTTCAAAGTGACGTGACTGGAGTGGAAATTGCCGAAACCAGGGATATACAATTGGGAGGAAGTTTGGTTGCACTTTCATCAGACCCCCCAACAATGCTCTTCTAAGCTTACATGCATCGAGTTCAGTAACACATAACGCTTTTTAATACATTCCGGATGGTTTACAAGGTAATCTCGCTCTGTTGACCAAGAGTCAATGGCCAGGTTTGACGAAAAAAACATCTTGGAGTCAAGT
>JAFLJL010003487.1:0-20468 GCA_018398815.1 Conus ventricosus
AACTTGACTGACCCGGCTTGTTTTCGCGGGCTTACTTACAAAAATGGCAAAGAGACAATCAAACATGTTTGCATTTTTCGGTGGGGGAGAAAAGCGCCGATGTGAAGATGTTGAATCTGGAAGAAATCTCGAGAGATCGTTGATGTGGAAAAAGAACAAAGGCCAGCTTCCATGAGTGAGACTGACTCTGAGAGATCTTCGAACAAGGCCAGTCGACATCAATCGCGTCAGACATGCCACCAAAGTTAGAAAAGGGGTGCAGAGCCCACGGCAGTTCAACCCTGAGTGGCGGCAAAAAATATAAATGGCTAGTCATAGGGATTCACAGAAACATCAGATTGCATTGAGATTGAAGGGCAGACAAAAACTGCTGCAAAAACAGATTGAACGGGTCGAAGGGGGAACGGGCTAAAAAACAGATTCGCCTGATGAGGACAGCTCTCTACATGGCTCAAAAACAGCATCCTAACAGTGAATTTCAGTCTCTTTGCTCCTTGCAGATTGCGAAAGGGTGTTCAACACTTGCTTCAGGTAAAATCTACCAGAATAACTCAGCAGCAGCAGAACTGCAGGACAGCCTGGCTTCAGTGCTGCGAACAGATCAGGATGCCGACATAGCCGCTAGTCCGTTCGTTAGGATTATAAATCGATGAAACGGTGAATATTCAGTGTACAAAAAACTCATAGTGTTCATGAAAATAGTCAAGAATGGATCCCCTTTGACTTTATTTATCGGAAACTACACTGTTCAGGCCGGAACAGCAGAGTGTTTTTTTTAACAAAGTGTGGGAAGTGTTTGGGACAAGAGGGGTGGACGTGCGTAGAGTTGTGGGGTTGGGTTCCGATGGAGCGCCGGTCATGCTGGGTCGCAAAAACGGGCAGTGCTAGACTGACTCGTGATCTCCGTTTCTGACACATGTGCACTGTGTTGCACATAGGTGTGCCCTTGTTGCTTCAAAAGCAGCCAGCAAGACAAAGCAAGTGAGCGACTTCAGAACAACGGCGCCCGTTTTCGAACTTTGGAAATTTGTTGGCAGTCTGAATCAAACCAGGGTGTTTTTGGCATTTGAAGTTTATCAGAAGACACTGGAATACAGGCTTTAGCACACTTGATCACAGTGTTAGTCAGTGACAGTGATTCTGCTGGTCCGGACCCTGAAGAAAATCAGTGTCCTGGAATTCCTTAGAAATAGTGGCTGCAAATAGATCCCAGTTTGCTTTCTTATAATTTAGATGTTGGGAGACAGAGACGTGTTCAGTTATACAGGTTTGTAGAAGGACAGGGAAATGGTCACTTCCGTGTAGATCGTCATGGACTGACCACTCATAGTCCAGGACCAGCGATAAGATAAGATAATGTTGCTTATAGCCCAGCCGACCGCAAAGGGCCACATCAGGGCTGTCACCACGTTAAAATCAACTCACCAGTGATTTAAAAAAAAAAAACAACAACAATTTCACACGTGACATCGTGTTAAATGACATCGTCTAGAAACGCACCCCGAAACTTGTTAAAAAATTTTCTGCCGTAAAATCTTAAATCAGATGAAAAAATGTTAATCTCTCTCAAAAAAAACCCTTCAGTAACTTAAAATCTGGGCCTATCTGTTTTAATGGCAATGCATTTTGTTTTGATTTCTTTTTTTGTGGTATCACCTAATGTAAACATTTTAATGGCGTATGACTAATGCTTCTTTAGGTACCTTTTCTTTGGGGTCAGTCTGTCCACCCCACCTTTCCTTTTTCTTAACTTGTGTTTTCCCCACTTGTGCCATGCCATCTCTATCCATTTTTTGGATACGGAGAATGGTAGGTGGAACACACTCATAGGATTATGTGCCCAGCCTCCTCTAAACCTTGTGCATTGCATTGTGGACATGTGTCTCCACAATAGTGACCAGTCCCATGTCGGCACTGTAGTCAAAACTCACTGTGAATGATTGTGGATTACACAGCCAGCTGGCCACCCAGCCACCCCTTTCCCCTTCCCCCCCCACCCCTCCTGGCTCTGCTGACACACCATGAGGACAGTGTATTCTGCTTTGAATGTATTGGATGTTGAATACCACCTTCATTGGTCAACACGCCAACAGGTGTGTCAAGTATCAAGTACTACCACCTGGTGTACTCAGATAGGCATATCATTCTCTGATTGAAGTATCGGTTGTCGTGAAGGGAGGGTGGTGGTGATGGGGATTAGACAAAGCAGTCTCGACTCTTATGTTTATCTCCTGTCTGGTTAATGTTTACTGTCCTGCTCCCACAGAGGAGGCTTAAAAGTAGGACATCTAGGGTTTACCAACCAGACCTCCCATGACAAAGCGACGTGTTGTTTCGACATGATCTGTGGTGGTCACTGTGTACAAATGCCAGTCTCGCAGCCAGCCACCTCAGATCTACCCCCCCCCCCCCCCCCCCCCCCCCTTGCTGTGTCCCAACACACAAACTATCCGAAAGGTTGGTCACCTCGTAGATAGGTTCATGTCGACAGCTACCTCAGTTTGGTTCACATATTTACTGATGTTCGAGGGCATAGTGTACCCCCATTCTGTTCGTTAGATTATAGGACCCCTCCCTGGTTTACATCATTAGTGTAAGTTACATTTACTATGCTCACTTGACATGCACACGCACACCCTTGCATGGGTGGAGTATGGCGGTCCCTGGTCCCCAGCCGAGTCGCTAACACATGGCCAGCTCATTTTTTAATGGAATGTTCTCTCTCACAGCGTCTGGTTTTCCTTGACCCTTGCCTCTGTCATGACCATGGCACTTGAGGTCGGACCCCTTAGGCCTGTGACCTTAACAGGCAGACAGAATCTTCGTTTCCAGGGAGCTCCCATTTCAATTCCCAGTGCCATGGGAACCCCTCCCCTTCCCCAGTAGAAATCCTGACTTACGACGAAAGAAACGCATGCTCATAACTCCCACTTGATCTATTTTTACAAATGTGTCATCTCTCCTCTCTCTCTCTCTCTCTCCCCCTTTTCTCTCGTCATCTCATCTCTCTCTCTCTCTCTCTCTCTCTCTCTCGCATCCTCTCTCGCTCTCTCGCTCTCCTCTCCTTCTCTCCTCTCTCTCTCTCTCCTCTCATCCATCTCTTCTCTCTCTCTCTCTCTGTCTTTCTTGACTTCAAAAAGGCGTTTGATCTTGTTGATCATTCCATTCTTCTAAAGAAACTATCTCTCTACTTGAACCATACCCCACAATCTCATTATTCCAGTCATACTTGAACGATAGGACTCAGTATGTGGCGCTTAATGGCAAAACCTCCACTTCAGACTTTGTCAGACATGGAGTCCCACAGGGCTCTGTACTAGCCCCCTACTATTCTGCATCTTCATCAATGATTTACCATTGTCCGCCGTATCAGATGAAAAGGTCACAACAGATTTATTTGCTGATGACTCGTCGCTCCAAACGAATGGTAGTGATCTACAGACAATAGAAACTTCTCTCCAGGAAAGTCTAAAAGACGTGTCAGACTGGTGTCATTCAACTCAATGGTCATACACCCAGCCAAACCAAATCTATGATTATAGCTACCCGCCAAAAACACCAGTTGACTCCTCTTTCCCTAAAACTTCAGTTGAATGGCACTTCTATCGAGCAGGTAGACGAGCATCGTATTTAGGGTTAACAATAGATAAAGAATTGAAATGGCAATCTCATCTAAATAACGTATGCAAAGTAGTCTCAAAACACCTTTTCCTGTTATCTCAATTAAAGCGCTACGTCAACATTAATGTGCTTAAACTTTTCTTCAATGCACACATAATGTCACTATCAATTACGCCTCAACAGTGTGGGACGGCAGTAGTGACGTCCACAAGAAAAGGCTGAATTCTCTCCATAGACGTGCAGCAAAGCTACTCCATCCAGCTGTATCTCTAACAACAGACGAAAAACTAAAAGCGCTGAACATACTTCCTCTGAATAGCAATTGGAATTCAACAAGGCATCATTTATGTTTACAATCTTGACAGATACTATGCCATGTTATATCAATGCCCTTTTTACAAGATCGAACAGCTTTTCTGGCTCGACGAAATTCCTTCTTCCCTACCCACGCATTGATCTATACAAAACAAGCCTAGCATACTCTGGACCATATGTCCTGGAACTCACTTCCACCGAATCTACAAAACAAGAATACTTTAAAACTTTTCAAGGAACATTTGCATAAACATTTTATGTCTCAGTAGTTAAATTACTCGATTACAATGATTAGCGTCCACTCGCTAAGTCTTCTGTGAACCATGCTTTGAATAAATCGTCTAAACATAAAACCTACCCTTAAAATCGCTCATCCCCACTCCCACTCTGTCTACCCTCCCTTTTCTCCTCCCCCTACCTACCATTCTCTCTTCCCCACCCTCCTCTGACCTCTCTCTCTCTGTAGTTTTTGTTTGTTTGTTTGCTTGTAAGTTTCCTTTGTTTTACCATCCCCCATCTCATTAGTGCTTTTATGAGTAGTTTGCTTATCATTGTAGAATTAGATTAACATGTTGCTATGTTGAATTGTCTGTATGAATGATATGTGCTGAAATAATGTATCATGACAAGGACAGATTGTAAGACTAGGCTTTTGGCCTAAAATCTTCATCCTTGGGTATTAAAGATCAATCAATCATCAATCAATCAATCTCTCTCTCTCTCTCTCTCTCTCTCTCTCTCGGGGGTGAGCTGTTCTCAAGAGTTGGCGGTGGGCGTATTTTTGCGGCTCTGCGTAAATAATTAATTGTTTGCTTAATTACGCGCGACAGTAAGTGGCAATCGACTTCTCATTCTGCAAATTTGTAAAACTGACATCATTCTGCAGACGAAGATATAAAATTTGTACCAAATTTGCCGGTGATGTGATTAATTTTCCGGTTGGACTGATGTGACTGACTGTGCTGCAGTCTTCGTTGATCACATCCCGCCAATGTGTGTTGTTACCGGCCCACTCCATGCACTGTGATCTTCTTCACACTGTCATCCTACTGTGTGCTGTGCTTCAGTGTGACTCCTGTGCTGGATTATTGTACATTCCCCCTCTTCATTGCCATGTTGTGCTCCACGATGTCGGACCGGCCCCCCATGTGTCGTTCTGTACACTAAAACACGGATGGTTCCGAGCGCTGGCTGTCCGATGACTGTACTGGCGTTTCTGTGTCTGGCAGTGAAGTCGTCACCTCCTTCAGCTCTGGTTCTGGAAAATGTGTAGGTAAACATATCGAGCTATCTGGCTCGCTACACAGGTATGTGAAATTGTTATTTTGTGGGTTCCCGTGATCCGTGTGTAAACTTTGTTGTGCAAGTACTGTTGTACGTGGTCAAGTTAACGGGAAGGCAACACAGGCGCCGGACAGAATGTCGCATCCAGATCTACAGCCAAATATTATTCAGTTTATTGACTGGAATTTTAAAAGAATGCAACATGAACTCCAAATGCATTCTGCTTACATAAAGAACAATATGGACGAAAGAATGCAAAGCATAGATAACAACTTTAAACGCATTCTGAGTGACATGTGTCAGGTAAAAGAGTGTGTGGAAGAAAACAAAGAGAACATAGAAGATCACAAGAAGATAGACGGATTCTGATGGAGAAACTAGACAAAGTGGAAAACCAACTTGAAAACGTTGAACAAAACTCAAGAGCATGCAATCTTATTTTCATCAATGTTGAAGAGTACACAAGAGAGGACAACGGCACTGCGATACAAGTTATTACAGAAACCCTAAACTATTACGACTCTGCAAGCACCTGGCGACAAAAAGACATCGTGAAGGCCTACCGCCTTGGAAAACCTCGTCCTCAGGAAGTGACCCTCGTCCAATCCTTGTACAGTTTTGCCGATGGGCCGACAAAATGGCGGTATTGGGTGACAGACAACTCAGAGATAACATGAGACAGGATGGCATCAGAGTATCATCAGATCTACTACTCGCCAGAAAGACAGGGTTGACTACATCGCAGTTTGGAAAGACTGCATACATTTACAATGGGAAACTGCAAGTTAGGGAGAGAGAGTCAACACGAGCTCGTACAAGGATCTTCACCAGCACCATGATCCTCACCAGCATCATGATCTTCATCAGTGCCATGATGGTGGGGATCGAACGGTACTCTCCTACCCAGAAGACGGCAATTCCATGACTCTACCCAGTACAAACCGATGTACAAGGTCACAGGAGTGACAGCCGTGACCGATCAGCCAGACACACCAGGCGTTTGGTTCTGGAATATGATAGAAACGACTTTCCTTACCAGTCATCCACCGACAACAGCCAGGAACAATGTCATCAACACCGGATCTCAGCCTCATTTATACACAAATCCGGAAACAAGAGGTAACCACGATGGGCACCAGATCTATCAAACAAGGAACATCGGAATTGTCCATCATCCCAGAGTCGCAGCCAGAGACATGCAGTTCCTGTGGTGCCAGGCAACCGCCTGTTCAGGCGAGTGGTGAGACAAGGAGGTCCAGGTATGGCTGAATACAAAGGACAGTGTCTGTGAAAGACCAGAACAGCAGAATATCTGAGAGGTACGGACCACCCAGCACAGTCCCGAGCAGTCTGAGAGTGCAGACCATCACTCAAGTTCCTGACACTCCAGTGAAGACCAACAATAGTGACCAGGATAGTCATAACAGAGATTGTCTTGTCCTCTAAACCAACAGAAGGGTGCCAAGCTGTGTTGCAAAGGAATGTCGATAACAATGATGACATTGCTCTGTGCGAAGAGAACGAAGATTTTCATGCTGATGAAATTCAAGACAAAACTGGCATGAGTGGTGTGGTGTTAAACGATGTTCATGATGCCCACGCACAAAGCCAGGACACAATCCACAATGGACAAGAATTGATAGACAACAGAGTAGAGATTACAGACGAGAAATACCAAGACAACCGACAGACAGGGACAGACGGATGAACACAGAATCGAATGCACATTGTGACGGTCATGATGACACAGACAAAATATCGACACAGACTGATTCGGTTCTAGCTGACAGTCCAGACGATACTGTGACAGATACATGCACCGACATTGGCTTGTCACAATGCAAGAAATGCAAACCACTCAAGGTACAACAGTCCATGAAGATAAAAAACAAGACAATGCTGTCTCATCAAGGAAAACTATACAGGATAGGCCACCTTGACGAACTGCCTCACTCAGACAAACAGACTGTCCAAATAAATCAGCCATGTCACAGAGGTCAGGCAGTCAAAGCAGCATCCTCGATTCTCTGTTGAGAGCATCATCCAATGATCGCTCAAAGGTAAATGAGGCTTGTAAACGCAGTAAATCAAACCAGTCGTCCAGGTAACAAAAAATAGGAAATCGGCCGGGCCACAGTATCATGGAGCAAAAGTACTGACGATGAAACCTCCCAATCTGTGAGGGCTGATAGATCTGCCGGAAAAGAGCAGAAAAGTAGCAATTGTGAATAATATAGATAATATAAATAAATCAGAAGTAAAATTTCTCAATTACAACGTCAATGGCCTTCTGCCAAAACTGGATAATAACGATTTACCAACTTTCTTTGTTACAAAAACGATTTTATATGCCTAACTGAGACATTTATGGCAAATAGATTAAATTCCCCATTGTTCAGTAACTTCAAAATTTTTTCGATTAAAGCAAAGAAGCTTTCCCATCAAGGTCGATACTCTGGTGGAATAATTGTGATGATTAAGAAGAAATTTGAAAAGTACGTTGAACAAATTCAAATACAAGCCCTCATGCTGTCATTATCAAAGTCCATAAAGATCTGTTTTCAACTGATCGCCATATCATGCTAATATTGTTCATATATTCATCCACATGATCTGTGTTTTGGAAAGACCAATACATGGTTGTGGTATGGAAGTTTTTGGAACAAATCATATTAGACCTTCAACACTCCTACAATGATTTCCACATTTTGTTAACTGGAGATCTCAATTCCAGAACAGGGTGTTGTAATTATTCTTCTGTAGAAGATAATATAGATTTCATCGCCCAAATGCCTCTGTTGTAAATGAATTTTGTAGAAATTCTCAGGACAGTGTTATATTTTGGTAACCATTTGCTTAAATTTGTAATATATTTGATTGTGTATTTTAAATGGTCTACGGTGAAAAGAATTTTGATGATAGCTGCACTTATACTCATCTCTAGGCTGTAGTACAGTAGACTACTTTGTAGCATCAAGTGAACTATTTTATTCATTGATATTGCTGCAGTTGATGTCGAAAGTATTGTAGACTCAGATCATTTGCCAGTTGTAATGCGAGTTGATCTGAAGGTTGGTGGAACTGAAGCATGCAATGAACAAATGATGAAAGATGAAAGTAAGTTCAATAAAAACAATCAGATGGAACGATGACAAAAAGGATATATTTGTCAACAGGCTGAATAGTGATAACATACAGAACAAAATCACATTGGCTTTTAATTCGTTGGATTCCGATGTTGATAATGCATTGACACTGTTTGTTCAAAGCCTAACTGAAGCTAGTGAGTGCATGTCCTTTAAATCTCGTTCTAATCAGAACAAGCGATCAGAATGGTTTGACACAGAATGTAATCAAGCTAAAAAAGAAGCCAGAAGAACGTTGAACCGTTTAGGAAAACTAAGGACATAACAGACAAATTGATCTACGTCCAAGAACGGAAAAAGTACAAGCACTTACTGAAAACTAAACGACGAGAGTTCAGGAAGTTGAAAGCAAATCTCTTGCCAAAAATTTATTGAATCCATCATGTTTGGAAACAGCTTAAAAATATGGACATGGCAACAGAGATAAATCCACGAATAACATAAAAAAAGGTGGATTGGGTTAATCATTTCAAGGCAGTATTCCAAACTGACGCAGCTGCACATACTGGCTACTCAGGCCCAGAAATAGATTCAACGGATCATCTGGACAATGTTTTAAAACAGAAGTATTTCAGAAGAGGAGGTAAATAGAGCAATAGATAAACTGAAGTCGGGAAAGGCGTGTCGATTAGATGGAATACAGCTGAAATGCTGAAGAATGGCGGCAGACAGGTTCACTCTTTATTAAAAGCTGTTCAACTCAATTTTTGATAAAGGCATCTATCCAAAAGATTGGTCAAAAGCGTTATAATTCCAATTCATAAAAAGGGAGATCCGAAAAATGTAGATAATTACAGAGGTATATCTTTGCTAAGTATTTTATCCAAATGTTACACTTCTATATTGAACACGAGATTGTACACATGGTTGGAAAACAATCAATTAAATATCAAAAGCCAAGCTGGGTTCAGAAAAGATTACTCCACTGTTGATCAGATTTTCAATCTGTAATGCGATTGTTCAGAAGTGTTTAAGCAAAAAAGGTAAAAAAATTGTATGTTGCTTTTGTGGATTTTAAAAAAAGCTTTCGATTCGGTTAGACACAATAAGTTAATTGAATGCATCAGAAGTAAAAGGAAGAGGGAAGTTCTTAGCGTCCCTAACAGCAATGTACGAACCCTACTTTCATGTGTCCGTGCAAATTCTGATATATCCGAGTTCTTTGAATGCCCGATTGGTGTAAGACAAGGATGCGTTTTGAGCCCTACATTGTTCTCAATATTTATCAACCAGTTAGCAGATCATATGAGCGAAAGAGGAAGGCATGGCGTTCATTATTGCCAACCTTATGGAAATATTTATTTTGCTCTTTGCTGATGATGTAGCTCTAATTTCTACAACTCCATGGGGCTTACAAAACCAATTAAATGTATTGAAGTCTTGTTGTGATGACATGCAGTTAACTGTTAACATTGAAAAAACAAAGGTAATGGTGTTTAGGAAAGGTGGGTTTCTTGGAAAACGCGAGCGATGGTATTTCAATGGTCTCAGATTGGAAGTAGTTAATAAATTATTGCTATCTGGGTTTCTGTTTCACAACAAAAATCAGTGCTTAAATTAGGTACAGAGCATTTTGTGTCCAAGGGTAAGAAAGCTGTTGTGGAGTTAAACCGAGTTTCCAGAAATATAAAAAAAATGAATGCAAACGCGTTCTTAAGATTTTTGACGTAGAATCCAACCCATTCTGTTATATTCTTCTGAAAATAATGGGGCCTACAAAGATATAGAGGAAATAGAGAAAGTACATTTGATGGCCTGCAAAAGATTTCTGGAGTACCACTAAGGAACACCAAATAAAATGGTATATGGTGACTTGGGACGATACCCACTCATATTAACTCCTTCACTAATTCCCTTAGATACTGGTTTAAACTGTTACGAATGAATCCTGACAGATTACCATATAATGCTTATTTAATGTTGCTTGACGTGGATAGATCTGAAAGACATGTTGGCTTCTCAGATAAGGCAAATTCTATGTGAAACGGATTTAACATTGTGTGGCTGCAGCAGGGTGTTGGAGATGTAAAGGCTTTTTTATGTCTGTTAAACAAAGACTCGTGGATTTCTTTATTCAGGAATGGACTGGATCTATTAAGATCGAGATAGGTATGATAGTTATAGACCATTAAAACATTTTCGAAAAAGAGAAATATATAAGTTGCATGGATACTTACTGCTTTCGAGTTGCTGTTTCACAAGCAAGATTAAATGCTTTGCCACTTAAAAACAATATCCATCGATATAGTAATAAACAGCCAAGATAGGTTATGTCCTTTTTGAATACCAGAATTGAAGATGAATTCCATTTTTTATTCGAGTGCTTCATGTATGATGACCTTAGAATAAAGTTTTTGGGAGATTGTAAATTTTTACGACTCGCTGATTTGCTTAAAGTAAATAAGCCACCCACAGGCCTAATTTGTCCAGGTACGTGTTTCATGCTAATAATAATCAGGAAGAAAATGACTTCTCAAGGTATGAACATTTACATTTATTTATTTTGATGTATTGTTTCACACGCTCCAATTTCAGTAGTTTAATTTGCTCAGATGCCACTACATCTTAACGGTATTGGTTGTGTAACAAGTTAAACTGTGTGATAACGTGCAGTCTCGTACTCTTATTTGGATTCCAAGCTTCCTTTCAAGATGAAAAATATATGATCCTTGCTTTGACGCCCCCCCCCCCCCCCTCCCCTTCATTTTAAATCCATTTATCATCCCTTACCCCTCCCTCCCATTACATTGTATTGTGGCCCAAGCCGAAGTACATTAACTGCTTCTGATTCGAGTTCTCTCTCCTCATCTCTACTCTCTTCTCTCTCTCTCTCACTCTCTCTCTCCCTCCACTATCTCTCTCTCTACTCTCTCTCCTCTCTTCTCTCTCTCCTCCAGATAGGCTATATATATATATAAGAGAGAGAGAGAGCGAGAGAGAGAGATGAGAGAGAGAGAGAGAGAGAGAGAGAGAGAGAGAGAGAGATGAGAGAGATAGATGAAGACAGAGCAGCAGAGTTACAGCCTAATTACTCAATGAGATAAGATAAAATGATGTTGCTTATACCCAGCCGACCGCAAAGGGCCATATCAGGGCTGAATTAATCAATGAAATCGTATGTGTATTATGCATTACCACAAGTTTGACGTAACGGACACCTACGACCATATCAAAGGGCATGGAACCAGCCGCCATTTGTCTGCCCCTCTGATGGTACAGTTCGCACCGCCCACTCAGTTGTGGATCTGTCAAAAGCGAGCGAGGAGGTGTGGCCATACTCCTGCTTTGCATATCGTCTTGAAAAAATCATTGGAAGGAATATGCGCATGCGCAAGTTCTTTGTGGGCAGAATACAAGTTTGCCCGATTGGAAGGCGGCCTTGAATTCAAATTCAAATTCAAATTCAAACGATAAGATAAGATAATGTTGCTTATAGCCCAGCCGACCGCAAAGGGCCATATCAGGGCTGTCACCACTTTAAAATCAACTCACCAGTCATAAAAAAAACACAACCTTTCACACATCTCTTTAAATGACATCATCTAGAAACGCACCAAAAACTTTGTTAAAAATCTTTGTGCCGTAAAATCTAAATCAGATGAAAAATGTTAATCTCTCTCAAAAACTCAAGGATCACGTCAGGCGGGACATCCCTGAACAGGATCTTCATGGACTCCGCCGTAAAATGTTTGTGTCTCACATCGTGCAAGTCCCAACACTCTAAAAGATAAGATAAGATAAGATAAGATAAGATAATGTTGCTTATAGCCCAGCCGACCGCAAAGGGCCACATCAGGGCTGTCACCACGTCAAAATCAACTCACCAGTCATTTGAGAAAAAAAACCAAAACGTTCACACATCTCTCTTTAAATGACATCATCCAGAAACGTACCAGATTCGCTTTACACCTGTGGTAGAGGCAGACATGGACTCGCTGAAAGGGACTCCGAACGAAAGCGGACTTTTTGCCCTTATAGAACGGACAGGCTTCCCCATGGTGCAAGAAAATTGGCAAAGATAAGAATGTTGCTTATAGCCCAGCCGACCGCAAATGGCCACATCAGGACCCTGTTCTCAACTGCAAGCCTATGTCAGAGGGGCAAAACACGGCACAGACCTACAGCAGACTGCTTGACACCGCCAATTAGTGATAGTGCGTGCACATTTTACTCTGTGGCACTCGCTGACTTTTTGCTAGATCAAGAATGTTCCAAAACGCCTCATCCTTTCTCCCCTCGAAATAAAATGGAATCTTTCCCGCGTCTGCGATGGTGCCATCTTCCAATCGGAATACGTTATGACTTCCCACGCACACACCATCATCCCACGTGATTCTGGATGCCAGAGTGCGCCCATTGATGGGAACTTTACCGTTGTCACAGCGTGTAGGAATAATATCAAGGTTGACTGACCCGGCTTGTTTCGCGGGCTTACTTAGCAAAAATGGCAAAGAGACAATCAAACACGTTTGCATTTTTCGGTGGGGGAGAAAAGCTCCGATGTGAAGATGTTGAATCTGGAAGAAATCTCGAGGAGATCGTTGATGTGGAAAAAGACCAAAGGCCAGCTTCCATGAGTGAGACTGACTCTGAGAGATCTTCGGAACAAGGCCAGTCGACATCAATCGCGTCAGACATGCCAGCAAAGTTAGCAAAGGGTGCAGAGTCACGGCAGTTCAACCCTGAGTGGCGGCAAAGATATAAATGGCTAGTCATAGGGATTCACAGAAACATCAGATTGCATTGAGTTTGAAGGGCAGACAAAACCTGATGCAAAAACAGAATGAACAGGCGAAGGGGAACGGGCTGAAAAACAGATTGGCCTGATGAGGACAGCTCTCTACATGGCTCAAAAACAGCATCCTAACAGTGAATTTCAGTCTCTTTGCTCCTTGCAGATTGCGAACGGGTTTTCAACACTTGCTTCAGGTAAAATCTACCAGAAATAACTCAGCAGCAGCAGAACTGCAGGACAGCCTGGCTTCAGTGCTGCGAACAGATCAGGATGCCGACATAGCCGCTAGTCCGTTCGTTAGGATTATGATCGATGAAACGGTGAACAATTCAGTGTACAAAAAACTCATAGTGTTCATGAAATAGTCAAAAATGGATCCCCTTTGACTTATTTATCGGAAACTACACTGTTTAGGCCGGAACAGCAGGTGATTTTTAACAAAGTGCGGGAAGTATTTGGACAAGAGGGGTGGACGTGCGTAGAGTTGTGTGGTTGGGTTCCGATGGAAAGCCGTCATGCTGGGTCGCAAAAACGGAGCAGGGGCTAGACTGACTCGTGAGTCTCCGTTTCTGACACATGTGCACTGTGTTGCACATAGGTGTGCCCTTGTAGCTTTCAAAAGCAGCCAGCAAACAAAGCAAGTAAGCGACTTCAGAACAACGGCGCCCGTTTTCGAACTTTGGAATTGTTGGCAGTCTGAATCAAACCAGGTGTTTTGGGCATTTGAATTTATCAGAAACACTGGAATACAGGCTTTAGAAACACTTGATCACAGTGTTAGTCAGTGATTCTGCTGGGTCCGGACTCTGAACAAAATCAGTGTCCTGGATTCCTTAGAAATAGTGGCTGCAAATAGATCCCAGTTTGCTTTCTAATACTTTAGAGTTGAGAGACAGAGACGTGTTCGAACTTTGGAAATTTGTTGGCAGTCTGAATCAAACCAGGGTGTTTTGGGCATTTGAAGTTTATCAGAAGACACTGGAATACAGGCTTTAGCATACTTGATCAGTGTTAGTCAGTGACAGTGATTCTGCTGGTTCCGGACCCTGAAGAAAATCAGTGTCCTGAATTCCTTAAAAATAGTGGCTGCAAATAGATCCCAGTTTGCTTTTTTAAATAATTTAGATGTTGAGAGACAGAGACGTGTTCAGTTATTACAGGTTGTAGGACAGGGAAATGGTCACTTCCGTGTAGATCGTCATGGACTGGCCACTCATAGTCCAGGACCAGCGATAAGATAAGATAATGTTGCTTATAGCCCAGCCGACCGCAAAGGGCCACATCAGGGCTGTCACCACGTTAAAATCAACTCACCAGTGATTTAAAAAATAAAAAAAACAACAACTTTCACACGTGACATCTTGTTAAATGACATCGTCTACAAACGCACCAGAAACGTTGTTAAAAATCTTTCTGCCGTAAAATCTTAAATCAGATGAAAAATGTTAATCTCTCTCAAAAATACCCTTCAGTAACTTTATATCTCATTGGGCCTATCTGTTTTAATGGCAATGCATTTTGTTTTGATTTTTTTTTTTTGTGGTATTCACCTAAGTGTATCATTTTATGGGCGTATAGACTAATGCTTCTTTAGGTACCTTTTCTTTGGGGTCGGTCTGTCCACCCCACCTTTCCATTTTCTTAACTTGTGTTTCCCCACTTGTGCCATGGCATCTCTATCCATTTTTGGATACGGAGAATGGTAGGTGGAACACACTCATAGGATTATGTGCCCAGCCTCCTCTAACCTTGTGCATTGCATTGTGGACATGTGTCTCCACAATAGTGACCAGTCCCATGTCGGGCACTGTAGTCAAAACTCACTGTGAATGATTGTGGATTACACAGCCAGCTGGCCACCCAGCCACCCCTTCCCCTTCCCTCACCACCCCTCCTGGCTCTGCTGACACACCATGAGGTCAGTGCATTCTGCTTTGAATGTATTGGTGTTGAATACCACCTTCAGTTGGTCAACACGCCAACAGGTGTGTCAAGTATCAAGTACTACCCCCTGGTGTACTCAGATAGGCATATCATTCTCTGATTGAAGTATCGGTTGTCGTGAAGGGAGGGTGGTGGTGATGGGGATTAGACAAAGCAGTCTCGACTCTTATGTTTAGTCTCCTGCCTGGTTAATGTTTACTGTCCTGCTCCCACAGAGAAGGGCTTAAAAGTAGGACATCTAGGGTTTCCAACCAGACCTCCCATGACAAAGCGACGTGTTTGTTTCGACATGATCTGTGGTGGTCACTGTGTACAAATGCCAGTCTCGCAGCCAGCCACCTCAGATCAACCCCCCCCCCCCCCCCCCCCCCCCCTGCTGTGTCCCAACACACAAACTATCCGAAAGGTTTGGTCACCTCGTAGATAGGTTTCATGTCGACAGCTACCTCAGTTTGGTTCACATATTTACTGATGTTACGAGGGCATAGTGTACCCCCATTCTGTTCCTTAGATTATAGGGCCCCTCCCTGGTTTACATCATTAGTGTAAGTTACATTTACTATGCTCACTTGACATGCACACACACACACACTTGCAATGGGGGGAGTATGGCGGTCCCTGGTCCCCAGCCGAGTCGCTAACACATGGCCAGCTCATTTTTTAATGGACTGTTCTCTCTCAGCAGCGTCTGGTTTCCTTTGACCCTTCACCTTGCCTCTGTCATGACCATGGCACTTGAGGTCGGACCCCTTGTGCCTGTGACCTTAACAGGCAGACAGAATCTTCGTTCCAGGGGAGCTCCCATTTCAATTCCCAGTGCCATGGAACCCCTCCCCTTCCCCAGTAGAAATCCTTCTGACTTAAGACGAAAGAAACGCATGCTCATAACTCCCACTTGGATCTATTTTACAAATGTGTCATCTCTCTCTCTCTCTCCTCTCTCTCTCTCTCTCTCCTCTCTCTCTTCTCTCTCTCCTCTCCTCTCTCTCTCACTCTCTCTCTCTCTTTCTCCAGATAGGCTATATATAAATGTATAGAAGAGAGAGAGAGAGAGAGAGAGAGAGAGAGAGAGAGAGAGAGAGAGAGAGAGAGAGAGAGAGAGAGACAGAGAGAGAGAGAGAGAGATAAGACAGAGCAGCAGGAGTTACAGCCTAATTACTCGATGAGATAAGATAAAATGATGTTGCTTATAGCCCAGCCGACCGCAAAGGGCCATATCAGGCTGAATTAATCAATGAAATCGTATGTGTATTTATGCATTACCACAATGTTTGACGGTAACGGACACCTACGACCATATCAAAGGGCATGGAACCAGCCGGCCATCTTGTCTGCCCCCCTGATGGTACAGTTCAACCGCCCACTCTGTTGTGGATCTGTCAAAAGCGAGCGAGGAGGTGTGGCCATAACTCTTGCTTTGCATATCGTCTTGAAAAATCATTGGAAGGAATATGCGCATGCGCAAGTTCTTTGAGGGCAGAATACAAGTTTGCCCGATTGGAAGGCGGCCTTGAATTCAAATTCAAATTCAAATTCAAACGATAAGATAATGTTGCTTATAGCCCAGCCGACCGCAAAGGGCCATATCAGGGCTGTCACCACTTTAAAATCAACTCACCAGTCATAAAAAAAAACACAACCTTTCACACATCTCTTTAAATGACATCATCTAGAAACGCACCATAAACTTTGTTAAAAATCTTTGTGCCGTAAAATCTTAAATCAGATGAAAAATGTTAATCTCTCTCAAAAACTCGAGGATCACGTCAGGCGGGACATCCCTGAACAGGATCTTCATGGACTCCGCCGTAAAATGTTTGTGTCTCACATCGTGCAAGTCCCAACACTCTAAAAGATAAGATAAGATAAGATAAGATAATGTTGCTTATAGCCCAGCCGACCGCAAAGGGCCACATCAGGGCTGTCACCACGTCAAAATCAACTCACCAGTCATTTGAGAAAAAACCAAAACGTTCACACATCTCTCTTTAAATGACATCATCCAGAAACGTACCAGATTCGCTTTACACCTGTGGTAGAGGCAGACATGGACTCGCTGAAAGGACTCCGAACGAAAGCGGACTTCTTGCCCTTATAGAACGGACAGGCTTCCCCATGGTGCAAGAAAATTGGCAAAGATAAGAATGTTGCTTATAGCCCAGCCAACCGCAAATGGCCACATCAGGACCCTGTTCTCAACTGCAAGCCTATGTCAGAGGGGTAAAACACGGCACAGACCTACAGCAGACTGCTTGACACCGCCAATTAGTGATAGTGCGTGCACATTTTACTCTGTGGCACTCGCTGACTTTTTGCTAGATCAAGAATGTTCCAAAACGCCTCATCCTTTCTCCCCTCGAAATAAAATGGAATCTTTCCCGCGTCTGCGATGGTGCCATCTTCCAATCGGAATACGTTATGACTTCCCACGCACAGACGATCATCCCACGTGATTCTGGATGCCAGAGTGCGCCCATTGATGGGAACTTTACCGTGGTCACAGCGTGTAGGAATAATATCAAGGTTGACTGACCCGGCTTGTTTTCGCGGGCTTACTTAGCAAAAATGGCAAAGAGACAATCAAACATGTTTGCATTTTTCGGTGGGGGAGAAAAGCGCCGATGTGAAGATGTTGAATCTGGAAGAAATCTCGAGGAGATCGTTGATGTGGAAAAAGAACAAAGGCCAGCTTCCATGAGTGAGACTGACTCTGAGAGATCTTCGGAACAAGGCCAGTCGACATCAATCGCGTCAGACATGCCACCAAAGTTAGCAAAGGGTGCAGAGTCACGGCAGTTCAACCCTGAGTGGCGGCAAAGATATAAATGGCTAGTCATAGGGATTCACAGAAACATCAGATTGCATTGAGATTGAAGGGCAGACAAAAACTGCTGCAAAAACAGATTGAACAGGCGAAGGGGGAACGGGCTAAAAAACAGATTCGCCTGATGAGGACAGCTCTCTACATGGCTCAAAAACAGCATCCTAACAGTGAATTTCAGTCCTTGCTCCTTGCAGATTGCGAAAGGGTGTTCAACACTTGCTTCAGGTAAAATCTACCAGAAAACTCAGCAGCAGCAGAACTGCAGGACAGCCTGGCTTCAGTGCTGCGAACAGATCAGGATGCCGACATAGCCGCTAGTCCGTTCGTTAGGATTATGATCGATGAAACGGTGAATATTTCAGTGTACAAAAAACTCATATGTTCATGAAAATAGTCAAGAATGGATCCCCTTTGACTTTATTTATCGGAAACTACACTGTTCAGGCCGGAACAGCAGAGTGTGTTTTTAACAAAGTGTGGGAAGTGTTTGGGACAAGAGGGTGGACGTGCGTAGAGTTGTGGGTTGGGTTCCGATGGAGCGCCGGTCATGCTGGGTCGCGAAAACGGGCAGGTGCTAGACTGACTCGTGAGTCTCCGTTTCTGACACATGTGCACTGTGTTGCACATAGGTGTGCCCTTGTTGCTTCAAAAGCAGCCAGCAAGACAAAGCAAGTGAGCGACTTCAGAACAACGGCGCCCGTTTTCGAACTTTGGAAATTTGTTGGCAGTCTGAATCAAACCAGGGTGTTTTGGGCATTTGAAGTTTATCAGAAGACACTGGAATACAGGCTTTAGCACACTTGATCACAGTGTTAGTCATGACAGTGATTCTGCTGGTTCCGGACCCTGAAGAAAATCAGTGTCCTGGAATTCCTTAGAAATAGTGGCTGCAATAGATCCCAGTTTGCTTTCTTAATAATTTAGATGTTGGGAGACAGAGACGTGTTCAGTTATTACGGGTTGTAGAAGGACAGGGAAATGGTCACTTCCGTGTAGATCGTCATGGACTGACCACTCATAGTCCAGGACCAGCGATAAGATAAGATAATTTTGCTTAACCCACCGACCGCAAAGGGCCACATCAGGGCTGACACCACTTTAAAATCAACTCACCATGATTTAAAAAAAAAAACAACAACAACTTTCACACGTGACATCGTTTTAAAATTTAACATCGTCTAGAAACGCACCAGAAACTTGTTAAAAAATTTCTGCCGTAAAATTTTAAATCAGATGAAAAATGTTAATCTCTCTCAAAAATACCCTTCAGTAACTTTTATCTGGCCTATCTGTTTTAATGGCAATGCATTTTGTTTTGATTTTTTTTTTTGTGGTATTCACCTAAGTGTATCATTTTAGGGGCGTATGACTAATGCTTCTTTAGGTACCTTTTCTTTGGGTCATCTGTCCACCCCACCTTTCCTTTTTTTTAACTTGTGTTTCCCCACTTGTGCCAGCCATCTCTATCCATTTTTTGGGTACGGAGAAGGTAGGTGGAACACACTCATAGGGTTATGTGCCCAGCCTCCTCTAACCTTGTGCATTGCATTGTGGACATGGGGTCTCCACAATAGTGGGCCATCCCATGTCCGGGCACTGTAGTCAAAACTCACTGTGAATGATTTTGGATTACACAGCCAGCTGGCCCCCCAGCCACCCCTTTCCCCTTCCCCCACCACCCCTCCTGGCTCTGCTGACACACCATGAGGTCAGTGATTCTGCTTTGAATGTATTGGATGTTTAATACCACCTTCATTGGTCAACACGCCAACAGGTGTGTCAAGTATCAAGTACTACCACCCGGTGTACCAAAAGGCATATCATTCTCTATTTAAGTATCGGTTTTTCGTGAAGGGGGGGTGGGGTGATGGGGATTAGACAAAGCAGTCTCGACTCTTATGTTTAAATCTCCTGTCTGGTTTAAAGTTTACTGTCCTGCTCCCACAGAGGAGGGCTTAAAAGTAGGACATCTAGGTTTTCCAACCAGACCTCCCATGACAAACGACGTGTTGTTTTTGACATGATCTGTGGGGTCACTGTGTACAAGCCAGTCTCGCACCCGCCACCTCAGATCTAACCCCCCCCCCCCCCCCCCCCCCCCCCCTTTCTGTGTCCCAACACACAAACTAACCGAAAGGTTTGGTCACCTCGTAGATAGGTTTCATGTCGACAGCTAAACCCCAGTTTGGTCACATATTTACTGAAAGTTACGAGGGCATAGTGTACCCCCATTCTGTTCGTTAGATTATAGGACCCCTCCCTGGTTTTCATCATTAGTGTAAGTTACATTTACTATGCTCACTTGACATGCACACGCACACCCTTGCAATGGGTGGGGTATGGCGGTCCCTGGTCCCCAGCCGAGTCGCTAACACATGGCCCCGCTCATTTTTAATGGAATGTTCTCTCTCAGCAGCGTCTGGGTTTTCCTTGACCCTTGCCTCTGTCATGACCATTGCACTTGAGTCGGACCCCTTATGCCGTGACCTTAACAGCAACAGAATCTTCGTTCAGGAGCTCCCTTTCAATCCCAGTGCCATGGGAACCCTCCCTTCCCCAGAAAATCCGACTTACACAAGAACCATGCTCATACTCCCCA
>JAFLJL010003489.1:0-22189 GCA_018398815.1 Conus ventricosus
TGTGTGTGTGTGTGTGTGTGTGGTGGTGTTGTGTGTGTGTTGTTGTGTGTGTGTTCCCATTTGTAAATGCCTTATCATGGGTACCCCCACCTCCCCCCCAACAACGCCATACCACCAACATCCTCACACATCATTACTAGGGCAGTGGGGGGGGGGGGGGTTAGTCGATTGATGTAGCAAATGGAGAGACTCAGAGAGTGTAGGAAAAGGGAAGGGGATGATAGCTGCAACCTAGTCTGAGGTAAACAGAGGTAGGGTGTGCGTAGGTGGAGGATATTTCAGGCTGGAGCTGCAGAGATGGAATGGCACATATATATATACTACTTTGGACGATTGATGCCATAGGGTGCACGGTTGCCCAGTTTGGCATGAGATGAGATTCCTGCATAAGGCGTCAAGTTGTCATCTTAGATTGCCAAAGTGCCAAGACTTTGACATGGTTGATGTTGTGTTGAGCATGGTTGAAGTGTAGAGCGACTGGTTTGGGCCGATGGTGGCGGATGTCGGCTAGTAATGATGTGTGTAGGGATTGTGGTGGGTATGGCGGTTGTTGGGGGGGAGGTGGGGGTAACCATGAATAAGGCTGATATTACAAATGGAACACACACACACACACACACACACACCACCACACACACCACACACACACACACACACACTCACACTCACACACCTACACACCACACACACACACATAATGAATGAATGCTAGCTCCTTTATCGTTGGTCGTGAAAAGGGGGGGGAAGATATATATATATATTTATTATATATTATATATTTATATAATATATATATATATATGTATGTATGTGTATATATATTATAATATATATATATATATATATATGTATATATAATATATATTATATATATATATATATATAATTATATATATATATATTATATATATGTGTGTGTGTGTGTGTGTGTGTATGTGTATATGTATATATGTATCAATCTCAGCCCACAATATCCTCGCACTACACACACACATACTACCTTATTCCACACGTCCAAATGTAGTATGTGCCATTCCATCTCTGCAGCTCCAGCCTGAAATATCCTCCACCTACGCACACCCTACCTCAGACATAGGTTGCATCTTATAGCTATCTTATTTAGCATTTATTATGATTAATTTTTTTATTTATTTATTTATTATTTTTATTTATTTATTATTATTATTATTTGATAATTATAAAAATGTATTTTCTAAATATATTTCTGTATCA
The DNA here is from genome assembly GCA_018398815.1 of Conus ventricosus. Classification (NCBI taxonomy): domain Eukaryota; kingdom Metazoa; phylum Mollusca; class Gastropoda; order Neogastropoda; family Conidae; genus Conus; species Conus ventricosus. The sequence continues at coordinate 1,234 of JAFLJL010003489.1, forward strand.
TGCTTTCGTTACCTTAACCTTCACCATCGTTGTTAGCAGTATCATTCAGTAATACTATTGCTAGTATTGATACTACCCTTAGCATTGACATCACCATCGCCTTTGCCTCTGGGACTGTTGCCACGGCAACCCTACTGCTTAAGAATCCTCTAACCCACTCTCCTTTCTCCCATACACATACTTATTGACACCAAGATTGATCTTGTCCTTTTTTTCTTTTTTTCTTTTTTCCCCCCAATATTTTGACCATTAATAGTATTCCTATCAGTAATATTATTATCATCATTACGACTTTGACTCGCTCACTATTTCCCTTCCAACAGCCTCGTTCTCATTCAACGCCTTCTTCCTTGCGCTGAACCCTGCCTGAGCGATCTGAAGCGATCAAAGCTAAGTGAATTTTCGTTGTTTTATTCGTTTATTTATCACAGACGAAGACCTAAGAGGTCGAAACGCGTTGTGTTTTGTCTTGTAACTCGTTTGTCCACGTTCTCTGGGCGGTTCGCTAACATTTATTTAAGATTTATACCATTTAAAGTTATTAAGAAATGCAATTATATTTCAAAACAAAATGGTTACATCAAATCCTAACACCCTTGTTCCTTTTTTGTTTCACTTTGTTTGGTATGCCAAAAACAAGTCACACTTTACAAACATAATCTTCGGAAATTTTGATCTAAATGATCAATATTACGAGCATGAAAGTCAGTTTTTCATAGGGACAAATTCTGATTTGGGGCGCCAGGCTTTCTTCGTTTAATCGATTTCTTATGTTGTTTGATCTTACTTAAACCTTCAAAAAATTGAGGATTCCGTCATTTTACTTTATGAATGTAGTATAATACGTTTTGTGTGTATGGCCCCCCTTACTCCACACTTCCCTCTTCATTTTTTTTTTCCAAATAGTATTAGTTTAGTTTGGCTGTTATGTGCTTTTCATTAATGAAAGCACCAACGGGGAGAAGATGTCTCACGATTAAAATCGCTTTGGGTTGAATGTGTTGAAAAGCTGAATGACGTGTTTGCTTTTGTTATATAGAGTACGTGTCGAACTAACCAAGGGATCATCATTAAAAGAATGTCGTGAAATACCCAGGGTAAGGGCACTGAACTACATCACATTACTTTGAAAATAACCCCTGGCAGGCTTTTGCGAAGTGAATACAACTTAGTATAATGCAGTCGGGTTTTGGGTTGTTGTTCCTGTGTTTTTGGATGAAACACGCTTTTGTAAGTACCAGAACAAATACATTTTTGAATGTGCAACAAATGCTTGATCGTCAATTGAAGGACATGATTGCGAATAAGGACAGCTACCTGAGACTGTCGGCCAGTCAGTTAGCACAGTGCACACGGGAAAACACAACGCTGCAGGCCGAAGTGCAGGAGCTGACCATTGTGTATTCTCAGCATCACACGGACCTCACAGAACCAGCGGTGAACAACGGTACTCTGCCCAGTGTAGTCTGCTGGTTCAACGTCTCCAACTCTGAGGGTCACGTGATGCAGATCCGGTTCCTGCAGCAACGTGTTCCCAGGACAACTTCCTGTCTCTGGTCATTCAGGTAAACGCCCACGTCAGGTTCCAGGACAGGAGGACTGGCTGTGAACACCTGAGGTCCCCCTCATGGTGGACTGGGTCAGCAGACGACACTTTGTCCTCTTCGCTATCGTGGTGCGTGACCTCCGTCTAAACTACCCATCAAGGTCAAGGTCTCCACTATGATCACATACAGAAATGCAGATATGCAAGACGCTATCTATCTTCAGAAATGGGTAAGACAGAGAAACAAACCCAGAGATAACACGATGCACCATTCAATTCTGAATATTTAAAAGGTTTATATGAGCATGAAAGATGTGTCAGAAAGGTCTTGTTTTCTGCAACTAAATGACTTTTTCTCCGGGTGTTTTTGGTCTGATCTGTGTCCACTAATGCAGGCTTGATACAGACAGCGGGTGTGCTCAGTTTCAGGTTCTATCTATCTTTCTATCTTTCCCCATGATCTATATCCACTTCATTTGCCTCTCTCCTCTGCCTCTACCACCTCCCCTCCTTTTTCTCTTCGCTCATCATCATCATCATCATAAATCATCATCTCATCATCATCATCATCACCATCACCATCATAAACATCATCATCATCATCATCATTATCATCATCATTCATTATCATCGTCATCATCGTCGTCGTCATCATCATCATCATTCTTTCATCACAATCATCATCATTGGTATTATTATCGTTGTTCTATTGCCATTACAGCCATGTTACTTGACTACGGCTCTAACCCTGTCCTTTATTCCTAAACTGTCAGTATAACAGTTTATCATTATATGTATTTTGCAGTCCTGTCATCATTCTTCCATAACTTTACTACCATTTTTTTTCACATTGAAATAGTGGTTGTAATATTCTGTTTTATTTTACCACCACCACCATCACCACCACACCACCACCACCACCACCCACCTCATCATCATCATCATCATCAACATCATCATCATCATCATAAATCATCATCATCTCTTTAAATCGTCGTCGTCGTCATAATCAGCAGCAGCAGCACAGCAGCCAGTAGCAGCAGCAGCAGCAGCAGCAGCAGCAGCAGCAGCAGCAGCAGCAGCAGCAGCATTCATGCTGTTGTCACTATCATCATCATCATCATCATCATCATCATCATCATCATCATCATCATCATCATCATCATCGTTATTGCTATTATCATTGTCATTATTACCATTATCATTATGATTATTGCTTTTTGGTTGCCGTTGGTTGTTGTTGTTGTTGTTGTTGTTGTCGTTGTCGTTGTCGCTGTTGTTGTTGTTGTTGTTGTTGATGCTGTTGGTTTTTTTGTTGGTGATGTGGTGATGGTCATTGTTATTATTATTTTTTTAACTCGAATTCTTTCCCACCCAGCAGCCTCGTTTCCATTCCACACCCATTGTACGCCCAATTAGTGGGAAAAACTGACTGCCCAATTAGGGGAGATAATGACTGCCCCAATTAGTGGAGATAACTGACTGCCCAATTAGTGGAGATAACTGACTGCCCAATTAGTGGAGATAACTGACTGGCCCAATTAGTGGAGATAACTGACTCCCCAATTAGTTGGGAAAAACTGACTGCCCTTTGTTTTCAGTGTCTTGATATTGTTGGTTGAGGAAGACCAAAGAGGTCGAAAGGCCAGTGTTTGCTTTGTAATGTCTGTTAAATGTGGGTACAGGACATTCCCCTGTGGATGTCGTTCCAACTCAAACGGTGAGAGGCCTGTGCTCTCAAAAGGGAAGCTGGCGATAGGGGAAAATGGCAGTGATGGAATGTACCAGTCCCAATGCTCCGCCTGTGAAGCACCACTTTCTTCAGCATACCCTTGAAATACCGTTGAATCGCCCTCAAGATCATGAGCCTGGGATGGTTAGGAGAGGGGTGTTTCCCGCCCTTTGACAGAGAGCAGATTGTACAACTCGTTCAGTTTCAGTTCCAAGTTCAGTGTCATCAAGGAGCTGTCACAACGCCCGGGACTAGGCCATATACGCTAACATCACATCTGCTGTGTTTTTGAGACCACACTGTAAGGATTTACTTGGGTACCTACCATGCATCATCTGCAATGTCCTTATCATGCTATATATATATTATATATACTATATATATTTTATAATATATATATATATAATATTTATATATATATATATATATATATATATATATATATTATATATAGATGAATAAAACCCAAAAGAGCCTAAATGATTTTAAAAGTGCTCGACCCCTTGGGGAGCAACATTTGTCAATGATGTTAAAAAGGAAGGTTAAAACTCAAGGTTAAAAACTATATATAATATATATATATGTGTGTGTGTGTGTGTGTGGTGTGTGTGTGTGTGTGTGTGTGTGTGTGTGTGTGTGTGTGTGTGTGTTGTGTGTGTGTGTCTGTGTGTGTGTGTGTGTCTCATTCATTTAACGACTTTCCCACTTATCGTGATATTAGACGATTAAAAAAAAGGAGTGTGTGAGTAAGAGAGTAAGGCTAATGCATGACTAAAAGTTATGGAGTTCCAAGTATGCATGCATGTATGTGTGAATGTGTGTACATATATGGGTGCTTAGGCAGTTATTTTACATATATTGATTAAGGAATAAGTATAACTACACTATCAGAAATAAACAAAACAAAAGAAAAAAAAGTATATTTTTAACAACAAAAACAGTGAACACTCTCACCCCCCCCCCACCCCCCCCTTCCCCTTCCCCCCCCTCTCTGTCCCGTCTCCATCCCTCCCTCCCCCACCATCACTTTTATGTTAAAAAATCAGATTTTGTAATGACCAATTGGAACTGATCTCTAAACTTACAAAACAAAGTCTTAAATTAAAGCTGCGGAATTGATAAATGTGTGAGTTATTTTGAAATAAAACTGGAATTAGTATTTTTCAAGTTCTTGCATGAAAGAATATGATTAGGAGATATTTTGTTTCCAAAAATACAAACCACATTTTTGTTTTTACATATTTTGTTTTTTTGAATTAAACTAAAAGGAACGAACGCGCGCGCGCGCGCGCGCGCGCGCGCGCGCGCGCGTGTGTGTGTGTGTGTGTGTGTGTGTGTGTGTGTGTGTGTGTGTGTGTGTTGTGTGTGTGTGTGTGTGTGAGATCTAATTTCTGTCCACAATTAGTGATATTAGTACACACACAAAAAAGAAAGAAATCGTGCCGAAAGAGAGAGAAAAGGGAAAGAAGAGTTGTATGTGCTTTTGCTTGTGCACGCACATGTGTGTGGTGTGTGTTGTGTGTGTGTGTGTGTGTGTGTGTGTGTTGTGGGATGTGTGTGTGTGTGTGTGTGTGTGTGGTGTGTGTGTGTGGTGTGTGTGTGTGTGCATGTGCGTGTGCGTGTGGGGTGTGTATATACATATGCGAGTGTGCTTTAGTATGTGTGTGTGCATATGTGTGTGCTTGTATGAGTTTTTTATTGAATAATAATGGTAATCCCAAATGTGTCAAAAAAGTTTCAAATGAAAAACAAAACAAAAAAAACAAAAAAACAAAACAAAGCTGAACAATTTCAACAACCACAAGGCACATAACCTTTCTCAGTCCTTGTCACTTTTAAGCTTTGTACATTATTCCATCTTCCTCCCCACACATATCCCCGTCCCCCCCCCCCCCCCCCCCCCCCCCCCACACACAAAACAAACAGAAAAAAGGAACCTATGAATACTTCCCCAATGGAGTGCGCTCTAAGCATACAAAACACTCACGTTAGAGCTGGTGACTCAAAGATGGCCTGTGCACTATTTTGCCTCAACAAATGGAATTATATTGTTCATGTTATACATGTAACAATATGATAGCGCGTTATTTTCTTTTACATCAACACACGTGTTTATAACATATTTTGTTTTAAAAGCATCAAGTTTCCACCTATACATCGATGAAAGTATATTTTTTTTTTAAACTAAAGTTGTGTTGAATGATTTTAATATAAAAAAATATCAAACATATTTGATTGTCATGCTCTATCATTCTATCTTTTAAAGTTTTCGAAATTGGTTTTAACTAAATTGCACTGCTCATGTTCCGATAAGGGTAGTTTAAGTTATTCAGAGCCGGAGATATATTTTGCTCCACACTTAGCTGCCCTATTACTTTATCGTTATAATAAAAGGAACAGGGCGAAGGATTCCCAGCAAAAGGGAAAAATTGGGGGCATCTTTCAATAAGCATGTGGCTCAAACAGCTTATCTCAATAATCAATTCAGGCCTAGTATGCAAATTAAAAATAATTTTTGCGCCTGAAGGGGCTGATTTTGAATCTACACAAAACAGAGCTCGAAATATTGTTTTGGGGAAATTTAAAAGGTTTCAAAGCCAAGAGTATCGCTGTTAATTTAGCTGTGAGTTTGGATATGTTTACATCCAATGTAAACAGATTTCTCCAACCTCAAGTCTAGGATTAAGAATGCACACCTGTTTGCTTACCAAAACATGAACCATCTGTGTATATTCTTAATTGATTAGTGTATTTCTCGTCAAAATGACACTTAATATAACTTGTCAGCATATTGATATTTTCATCTTTTTTATGTTGATTTTGATCAATATCAAAATGGAATTTTTCAAGTTTCCAGGGTGGAATAGCACAAAAAGATGGTCTGTGGAGAGAAAGATTCTTTTTCAAAAAAAACCCCAGAATCTTAAATCATTTTTGAGGTATAATTTGCTATAGTTATTTGAGAAGTTATAGACTTTGCTCTTTTGGGAAAATCAAAATCTGATTTTCATTTTGATTTCTGATATAATATGTGTTTTTCTAGCTGTACTTGTAATGACAAAATTTTCAACATGTTAAATCTCTATAGTCATCTAGAGGAAGTACCTGGGCTTCATAATATGTACGTGACGATGATGCGTGCACAGGAAGTCCAAGGGCTAATTTCAATGCTTGAATTCATACTTTGCAGTTTTTGTAATAGATGTTTAGGCGCCCTTAAGACTATTTCTTGGGCACAAGTTATTTTTGATCTCATTAAAGATTTAAATAGAGTGATCAAAATGCTGATCGTGCCCCCACTTTTCTTTAGAAATAATTTTCGGAACGTTCAAAGTTTTTCTCGCCTTTGTTAATGAATATTCGATATGAAAGTTCCCCTGATAATTTACTTGACTTACTTGACTTAGTCCTCTGAATTCCCTGGGGAACATAGGGCCGCAACCACACTCTTCCAGCGGACACGGTTTGGGAGATCTTCTTCAGCTTGGCCCAAGTCATTCGGCAGCCTTCACTTCCGCGTCGGTACTTCTTCGCCATGTCTGTCTTGGTCTTCCCCCCTCTTCTTTTGCCTGAGGGTTCCATTCAAGGACTTGTCTTGTGATGTTTTGGGTGGAGACTTTCTGAGGGTGTTGGCCAATCCATCCCCCACTTCCGTTTTCTGATTTCTATTTCTAATGGAATTGCTGGGTCTTGTTCCAAAAGTTCCTGCGTTGGCAATAACATCTGGCCATCTGATGTTCACAATGTTTCGCAGACATCTGTTGATAAATGTTTGGAGTTTGTGGGTGTTTGTCTTGTTGTTCGCCACGTTTCAGAACCATACAGAAGGACAGGTTTCACATTTGAGTTGAAGATTCTGATCTTGTTATGGAGTGAGAGGGCAGAGGAATTCCAGATAGGCCGTAGCGTAGTAAAGGTGTGCCTGGATTTTATTGATGCGACTCTTGATATCCTCATCTGTACCTCCATCTTTGCTGACCACACTGCCGAGGTAGACAAACTTATCAACTTCAATGATGTCTTCCTGTTGTAGTCGTAGTGGGTCTCGTTGCTGGTTGTTGACTCTCTTAGATGTAAAATAAACTCCTAGAAATTCAGTCTCTGTTACGTACTTAAGAGGAGTATCATCCAATGTGAAAACAGGCATACTTTCTGGATTAGATCCACTATTAAAAGAATTACATGTGTTGTTTTCGGTTGAAAGACTTAATCCATTTAGCTTCATATGATCCATCATCTTGTTTAGTTCTCCTTGATAGATCTTTTTGACGAAGTTATATTCTCGGTGTAAAGTTTTCTTTCTTCTCTTTAACGTTACATCCATCCACATGTATATATCATCTGCATATTGGACAGGAACAACATTTTTTTTTGATAATTTGTTTGGCAGATTATGCATTAATAACGAGAAGAGAAGTGATTCTGACCCTTGAAGGATTCCCATGGAAAGTATTCTTACTTACTTACTTAATCCTCTTCATCCTGCAACCCGAGACATAAGGCGCCAACAATTATTTTTGAAAGTTTGCACACCCGTGAAGTTAATGCAATGGGTCTATAATTCTTAGCATCTCTGTAGATTTTCCTTGCTTATGAAGTGGAACTACGATCGGTTGTTTCCATATTTTTGGCATACACCATTGCTCCAATACGTACTAGCTGATTTATGAAGAAACTCCACAAAATGTTCAGGCAAGTTTCCTGACATTTGATTAGATATTGCATCTAAACCAATAGATGATTTTCTTAATGGTATGGATTAATGGCTTCTTTTACCTTTGGGATAGTAATAAAAGCTTTAAAATATTTTTATTATTGTCGTGTGATTCATCCTGTGTTTTGCCCCTTCTTCTTTCTCTCTGAAAATTTTGGTCAACTTTTTAGCCCTTCAAAGCGGCTTCCCTCACAAACTTGGTTACAAAGGTTTCGCTTTCCCCTCATCAGCACTGGGAAATGTTGTTGTCTATTTTTATATGGGTACTGTGGCAGTCAATCCATTTTTCATTGCTGTCTTTCCCTCCCACACTTCCAATATCTATTTTATTTTTTAATTTCAGATTTAAAACATTCGTTCAATTTTTCAACTTTGCATCATCATGACATCTTCACTTTCTTACTCCCTTTTTAAAATTTTCTTTATGTTTACTTCTGACTCTTTTACCAAAATCTTGAATCTTTTTTTTTCTTTTTATTGGAGTTTAAACATTTGTATTCCACCATATTTTTCCCTTTTGTTTTTGATTTGGTTTTTTTACTCGTAATCGATTGTCAGTCTGCAAAAATATATTTAAAAAATGCAGTGTAGGTTACTATTTTTTCATTAGCTGAGAACACATGTCTATGTCTTAAGTTTGTTTGAAAAAGCGACAATCTGATTTCGTAAATATTTTTTGGAATGATACTTTGAATTTCCTTTTCTAATATGTATTTAACGATTTTATTATTGGAATATGATTGATCCCCCCTTTCTAATGTCATTTAAAAATATTATTTTTTGGAATTGATCTGATCCCTCCTTTTTCTAATATGTCTTTAAAACGAATATTTTTGGAATATTCGATCCTCCTTTTCTAATATGTATTTAACGATATTTTTATTGAATATATCTGATCCCCCCGTTTTAAAATTTCATTTAACGTATTTTATTAAAATTTGATTGATCCCCCTTTTTAAATATGTATTAACTATTATTATTGGAATAGATTGATCCAGGGGGATCATCCCCACTTCCCCTTTGGGTTTTTTACTACAAGAGAGGGAGATGTAAAGGTTAAATCAATGGCGGGGGGGTTATGGGGGCTATATCTGGAAATGCAAGAACTTTTCCATTTTTTAGCAAATAAGTTAGAATCACTATATTTTAACATCATTACTTGTAATATGGGCCCCAATGGTCCCAAAAATGGCTTGGGCGTTAAAATCTTTCCAAAAACCCATTTGTTCTTTTTTGGAAACCCTTTTAGCCATTCTGTTTCCCATCATCGGGTCCTTTTGGAAGGTAAACTCAGGCAATGTTCATATCAAAGAAAAAGTAAATTTAACCTGCGACCTGAAGAAAAGGGGATGTTTGGAAAAAGGTGGAGTTCTTTCACAAAAACCGGGCCCCCGCACAAAAAGCTGTGGGGGTTTTGTGGGGTTTTGGGTGTGTGTTGTGTGTGGTTGTGTTGTGTGTGTGTGTGTGTGTGTGTGTGTGTGTGTGCGTTTGTGGCTGTGTGTGTATGTGTGTGCGCGCGCATGCTTGGGGGTGTGCGTGCGTATGTGTTTTTCGTGTGTTCGTGTGTCCGTGTGTGTGTGTGTGGTGTGGGGGTTGGGTGTGTGTGTGTGTGTGGTGGGGTGTGTGGTTGTGTGTGTGTTCAAGACTGGCTTGTGGGGGTAGTGACACACAAGAATCTTCCCCAGACTTTGGCCCTTCCCACCAAATTTTGTTTGTCTATTTTTCTAAAGACACAATTAGGAAAGTGTACATGGACAAATACTCCCATAAAACTTTTTTCGGTCGGGAGCCCCCGAGGAATCCAAACTGGAGTGCTCAACCACTTTTTTGGCGGGGGCCACCATTTTCAGGATGGGGACCCCACCAACTTCAACTAATTTTTCATTTTTTCCTTCATCAAACTGCCCAATGGGTGCTTGAGTTTATACCCCGTCCTCATCCAGACTCGTTTCGCAAAAAAGGTTTGCACGCTCGGACCCTGGCCCTTTTTTCCTGTACATCCATGGGTACCTTTGACGTGGAGTAGGAGGTATAAAGACTCGACCCCCCTACAAGGATTCCGACCCCCTCTTCACCGTAAGGTGGGGAGGCTTTTAAATTTTATGGCAAAAAGGAAACCAACAAGGAATTGGGGAAATCAACCTTTTAAATGATAAAAATGAAGACAGTGTTTCATCACAGGTGAAGATGGGAGCACAAACCCTTTTCTTTTAATCATGCCGTGTCATGGTCACAATATGACATATCGCGGCGAAAGAGACGCCCGTTGGATAGAGTTGGGTAACGTTTGGAAAAGAACCTTAAAAATGCCCCCGGGCAAAATACATTCATGACCCATTAAAACGGTAAAAGGTATTATCGAAAGCAGCTATTATTTTTGTTTGTTTGTTTTATGCTTTTTCACTGGAAACTTTAAAAAATTTTTAATGATAAAATGAAACTACACTATACTATAACAATAATGAAATAGTAGTAGTAGTGTAGTAGTAGTAGTGGTAGAAATAACATAATAAACGTGCTAAAGGTTTAGGCGCTAACAACCCACACCCCTTGTCCAAGGTCCCAATGGGTGTCAATGAAGAGCCCTCCCGAGGTTCATCAGTCGTTTCCCATGTCATCCGGTAAATATCGTTTCGTCAATTTCTTTTTTTTCCTTCTTCTTTTTCCACGCGGGGTCATTTTTTAAGTGTCATCCTACCAAAGGCCAAACTCCCCTTTCATCCGAAGTTGGTGATGAGATTTAGGGGTGTGCCGTTTTTAGCTGTGTTGTTCCTATGCCACAAAAAGACTTGTCCTAAGGGGGGTAAAAGGCCCTTTTCATTTTCGGCTCTTTTGTCAATTAATCACGAAAGTGGTTTTTAATTATCACTGAGAATAAAAATCTCTGAAAAGAAGGATTTTTAGAAAGTGTTACATTTAAAAAAGGGGGGACAAGAGTGGGGGAAAATTTTTGCGAAAGACGTCATACAATAATGACGATTGCAACCTCTTTTTCTTATCGTTTTTGATCTTTCCTTTCGGTTAATGTAGTGCTATTGTTTATACATCTAAAAAATTTTTTAAAAAACGTATGTCTAAATTTTTTCAGTTTTTGTGTCGGATCGGACAATGTGATTAGAAATTCAAATTTATTAAATGCTCACCAGGTTCGTAATTGCTAGTGCATTTTAAGGGTTTGGGGGAAAGTTGAGAAGCTGACGAAATTTCATTCGTAAGCTTTTGTAATTTTATTTGGGTTTACCTTACCAATATGGAAAATTTGAAACGATTTAGGTTTTTTGTAGAAAACTCTTTAAAATTACATATAAAAGGAGAGAGTTTGGGGATAAGGAGAGAGAGAAATGGGAAAAAGTCGATCATTTTTACCCAAGAAAAAGTTACCACAGCAAAAATGAAAACCCGGGGTCAAGAAACAAAAAAATTCAATTTGACTACCATGGGGTCATAGGATGGGCAGAAACTCGAACTGGGGGACGTTCTGCGTCCAACATCCCAAAAAAAAAAATTGGGAAAGGCAAGTTGGAAATATAAGAGACATGGGGTTTCGCACTAAAACAACCCCGAACCATTGAAAACAAGAAAAAAAAATATCAAAATTTAAATCAAAATTAAAAAACACCCGAAGCAAACACAAAGGTAGTGAACACTTAGACTAACACTTTACCTCAACAAACCCCTATATAAACCCTTTAAAAAACCTAACGACCACCTATTTAGTAAACACAAAATAACCATCCACCCTTGATTAATGACATACCCCAAGGCATAAAAAAGAGATATCCAATTGTCCCCCCAACGAAAGAGTATCCAAAAACGACCGAAAAAACCAGAAGCGCTGCAAAAAAAATGGTTTAAATTTTTAAAAAAACAAAAAACCCCTAACAGCAGAAAAAAGCAAGAAAACAGGAAAAAAAAAATCATATTTGGGACAAACCCCCCCAAAGCGGAAACTTAAAACAAACACAGGGAAAGGGGGAAATTTTTAAAATTTAAAACATCGTTTCCCCAAAAAAACACAAACGTCAAAAAAATTCACAAAAACCCGTAAATTATATTTTGTATGCCCAAACCCCAAAAAAATAATTGAGCCCCAAAAAATAAAAAACACAGCAAAGAAGGGGAAAAAGGAAATTTGCAACCACCAAAAAGGGCAGTGCCCCCCAAGAAAAAGCCCCTTCAAAAATATTGTATTCCAAGCCACTGTGACTCGAAAAAGAAAAAAAAAAACATCATAGGGGATTATGAAAACCCCTTAAAAACCGATATGCAAACCAAACCCATCAATAAAAAAAAAATACAAAAAAACCCAAAAGAACTGAGGGAAATACTTTGGAAAATAAAGATGCAAAAATAAAACTTAAAAACCGGGAAAAACTAAAAAGGGATCACCATCAGTAATATTTTTAAAAAGATGCAACAGTTTAAATGAAAATGGGTACTACAGTAAAACCCCATTACAACTTTTAAAAACTAAACGAAATAGTAAAACTGCAGGCACAAGGAAATCGTTGTTATTTTAACGCCCCGAACAAAAACATGAAAACCTTAAAAAAAAAAAAAAAACAGTGCAACAACCCGCCGTGAAAACAGTTACAATGGGCCCCCCCCATAAACACCGGCGGGGGGTGACCAAACATACCCGAAAGAAAGGCCCAAAAGAGCTTGAAAAAAAATTTGTAGATTTTTAATACTTTTTTAATACTTGTCTTAACAAAAAAAAATTTTTAAATTGTTTTATTCCTCCCCCTTCACCCTCCCCTCTTCAAATCCTTATTTTTTTTCTTTCCCTTTAGCACTCCCTTCAAAGGATTTAACAAACAATTTGACTTAACTGTCCAACTTTTCGAAAAGGATATGTAAAAAAACAATAAATGAATTTATGAATGTAAAATTACAATTGTTCAATTGGCTTTTTCTTTGTGTTTTACTCGTTTTTAAGAGTGGGGGGGAAAAAAAAAAAAAAAAATAGTTTCAAGGAGGGTTTTTTTTTTTATTTTCAGTTCAAAAAAAATGACAAAAACGAACATTATAGTTACAAAAACGAAAACGGGGACTATGAATTTGAGAAAATAAATGACCCTGCACGACCAAACCCCGGGGGTCACCCTGACAGGACGGTTTAGATGGGGGTAAGGGAGTGATGACCTCACAGCTCCAAGAACCCACAGGGATTAGAACAAACCCCTTTATTCACATCAAAACCCCAATCACAAATAAATATTTAAAGCACGCCCATGCCAATCACAATCAAGCATTTGAACACGCCAACATGAACAATCACAATCAAGCATCTCAAACATGACAACACAATCAAACCCTAAATAATAATTCCAGCACCCATCCCTTCCTGCCCATGCAGTGCAGGCCCTCACACTCCGCCTTTTCCCAAAGTCACTGGAACCCCCTTTCCGCACTGGTGCCCCAAACCGGTTCGGTTCTTGAAGAGATTTGTTAAAGGCCGACACCCTGACACGCACAAACAGACGGTGGAGAGCGCGTCCGGGGGACGGGCGTTGTGCCGGAGGTCCTAGACGGGGATCAGCCGTCCGGCCAAGTCCACGGGCTTTTCCACCATACGGGTGGCCTCAACCAGTGCGGGTCCCACCAGGGGCGGCCCACCAGTGCGCGTACACCGGGTGCGCGGTCCCAACCAGCGTGCGTTAACCAACCAGTGGGCAGTCCCAACCAGTGCGGGCCCCAACCATGTGTGCTCCGGTGAAGTCCCCGGGGAGGAGGGAAAGGTAACTGGGAGAAAGTAGAAAGACGGGTACTGGAACCCCGCAGTCAGTACTGTCTGACACATGCTGTTAAACCTTAACAGCCACTCGCATAAATGGGCGAGGGGAGGCCCTACTAAATACACCCACAACATCAGCTAAAACACGACCTACATAACGCGGCAAACCAACCAAATCGGGAATGTTCGTTAAAGTCTTCTCATACAAGCAGGAACGAGACTGCTTTAAAATTTTAACAGGCTATAAAACAAATATGAATTATCATCATCCTTTCCCTCCACTCACTTTAACATTTCCTTTCTTAGGAATTGAACTAATAAAGCAACCCATGGCTTTACATCTGCCACCACATTTGCAAAAATAAAAAATTCAATGGCAAAAATTTAAATCCCCACATTTTAGGGCAACATTTCAAAATAACCACAAATTTCCCACCACGCATCCAAACGACTAATCATGCGTACGCACGCTCGCGAACATAAAACCTCGTTCTCCTTGCACACACAAACAGACGGTGGCCGAAGAATGTGAGACCGCAATTGTGACAGGGCGGACGAGCGAGACCAAGCAAGTTACCAACCCTGAATCACCAGGTTCTCTCCCATCCCCGCCGACTACCGCATCACCAAATGCATAAAAAGGAGAAAGACTTTAAGATATAATTTGACGGGCCATTAAAGATTGAATTAACCAAAAAGTGGTCTCAAACAATATTTCTTTATAATTTTGAAAACCAAAAACAAATTGCGCAAAAGAGAAGAATTAGCCGGCTAACATAAAAAAAAACACAACAACACAAAAACCACGAAACTGATGCTTACCAGCTACCCGTGGGTGCCCCAAAAGAGGGCGGTCAAACGACTCTCTCTGCCCTCTGTCCAGTCGAGAGGACAGCAGCGCAGATGCGGAAAAAGATGAAGTGATGTGATGTCTCCCTCCTACGGGCCGACTGTAGGAAATGAAAGTACCGACTGTACCTTCGACGATAAGGGAGAACCAGGACCGGAGCAGGCGCTCCCAGAGACATCTTCCGCTCGAGTGAAGAAAAAACCTGCCTAAGCGATGGCGGCCAACATGCCCCCTACGTCACGGTGAGAATACCCCCAAGCCTAAGGGGAACCTCGCACGTGTGGCAGGTGAAAAGACAGGTGAGAGGCCGATAGAGACACCCCAGTACAAGAAAAAGATACCACCCCCCGGAACCTGCAGGATGAATTGCACGGGCAGTGGAATTAGAGAAAAGAGAGAGAAAGTAAACCTAACCTGAGCTAAACCACACCAAAGGTGCAACCACACCACAAGCCACATAAGGGACAGATATACGACAACAACGACGACAACACCAAAGAACAATTTCTACTACCCTAGATGGGCCAATCGTCATAGGCCTCGAAACAAAACCCGTGACACACCACACAATGTACATACACACACACACATACACATACGTATGTAACATATACATACACATGTACACATGACTATACATACACACCCCTGCAAACACAAACACACATATATAAAACAAACATATACATACACATATACATAATGCAAATACACATCCCAAAATACTATACAAATGCACGACAACAACATAGAGCGAAAGACACACACGCACAAAACACACACACACACACACACACACACACACACACACACACACACACACACACACACGGGTAAAGGATACAGGAGAGAGTTTGTTATTGATTATCATAGATAATACGCATATATATAAATACATGATACTTTTATCGCTAGTATCAGTTGAAGTTGATCTATACATAGTATAGTTTTTGTGTAGTAAGTACGTGGAGTGAAACAAGTTAGAGAAATGATAGACCTCTTTCGGAATGCTCAAGGTAGGTTTCTAACAACTTCCTCTTTTCTTTTCTTTTTTTCTTCAGGGCATGCCACACACAGCTTGTATAATATTAAAGGGAAATCGACTAAGTACTGTAACATAGTATAAATATTGAAAACAGATGCATGATTGATAATAACCATAACAGAGAAATACAAAAAAAATTTGAAAAAGAGTAATAAAAAAAAAATTCTTTGACAGCAGCCATAGGGGTCTATCCAGTTTTTGTTAATAAAAAGAAACCGTATTTCAAAAATCAAGAAAAAAGTGTGGAATAAGGCACCAACTTTCTTTAATCTCTATATGTGTTGTTCAAAAAAGATACATTTTTTTTCTGATTCCAATCTGTTTCTAAGAAATGTTATGAAAAACGGGCCATTGGGTGTATATTTTGCAATTTTGTCTTGTTAAATATAAAATTTAGCCAGAACAGAATAAAATTCTAGAGGCTTGTCTTTTTAAAATTTTGTTTTACTCCGAACAAAACTAATTCTTTATCAATTTGAAGGGAGTCACAATGTGGACATTTTTCCTTAAACAAATGTTTTAAACCGGTCCAAAATCTGTTGACCTAGCACAATCATACAACATGTGTGAAAAAGCATTGCTCATCCATATACAAAAGTTGCAAATAGGGAATCGGTTTAATTTAATCCTGAAAAAATATCTCTGAGTGGGGAGTATCTATGTAATAGTCTGGTTGAAACCATCTGAGCTGTACATCTTTGGTAGTTTTATTTAAAAATGTGAAAAAATATGCT
This sequence comes from Conus ventricosus, assembly GCA_018398815.1. Taxonomy (NCBI): domain Eukaryota; kingdom Metazoa; phylum Mollusca; class Gastropoda; order Neogastropoda; family Conidae; genus Conus; species Conus ventricosus. The sequence continues at coordinate 17,592 of JAFLJL010003489.1, forward strand.
TCCAGCTCAGATTTTTAAACAAGTTGTTCTATTTTTTGACTGCTGTTGGAATAGCACATTTCCGTTTAAATAGTCTGCACATGTTTATTGCCCTTATAAATAAATGACCATGTCATCGATCTAAAGTTTTGTATCTGTTGGTTAGAACTACATTAACTTTTGACAATATGTTCGGACTGCGTCGACAATACCTTCGTACAATATAAAATTGGTTCTAATACCTGGGGACTTAAGCAGAAATTGGTTATATTCATAAACTGACCATTATCATTAATTATATTTTTTACATAGAAAATGCATAGTCACACCATTCTCGCACCCAAACTACCCTTCGTCCCCGTATAATATTAATGTTGTAATGAATACATTCAGACATGAATTCATGCACAGAAGATTTCACAACATTTTGTACATATTTTTTGTAATGTTTTACAACATCATTCCAGAATGGGTTTCCAACGTTTTCAATAATAATATTAGCATATTCGCTCAAAATGTTTTAAATGTCCTAACCTAGGAAACATATTAAGAGTAAAATCCTTCCACTCAGAATCAGAGTTTAGTCTCCTTAACCAAGAATCTTCATAAAGACAAAAAGTTTCCAACATTCACATCTTCAATCTACCTTCAAAGTACTGTTTTTCAACCACAGAACCTTTTGATTTAGCCTTGTTTGCCATTCCACAAAAAACATGTACAGTTCTTTTTCTAAAGAATTCAAAAATAGTCTGGTGGTCAGGCAAATTAATTAATAAATTGATAATTTTTGAAAACACTAAGGTTTAATAACAGTTATTTTTCCCATATGGGTAATCTGTCTTTTTTTTTCCAAGACGCTAAGACGCGCTGATTGAAAAAAAGTTTGTCCTCGTAGTTTAGTTGTACAATAGTGTCATGTTTGGGGGGAAAATGTAATGCCTAAAACCTTAAAAGTCCTGTCCCAAACAAAATTCTTATCACGCATATATTGCATGCCCGAATTTTTTCTGCTACCTATCCAAAAAACTTGGTTTTGTCAAAATTTAATTTTTAGACCAGAAATATGTGCAAATCTTAAGGGTATGTACTGCTTCAATAAATGATTTTTCTGATCCATCAAGGTACAATGTTGTGTCATCAGCAAATTGGGATAGTAAGTTTTACTTTTTTTTTAAATTTAATTCCTTTTAAAGTTCACAAATTTCGGCGGATCATAAGACAATATTACCGCACAGATTAAATACAAAAAGGTGAGGCAGGGTCCCCCTGTCTGACTCCTCTTCTATTGAAAACCAAGGGGTGCATTGGCCATTGACCGAGATACAGGTAAAATTTGGTTTATAAAAGTCATTGCCATTTAATAATGTCTGGGCCAAATTAAAAAAAAAAATATAAGCATTTTAGTAGAAAGGCCAAGACACACTGCAAACCCCTTTTCAAAATCCTAAAATAACGGGAAAAGAAAGTAGTACGCGTACTCGTATAAAATAAAAAAAAGGGGAAAAGGGGCAAAAGAGTACCTGGAGAGGGATGTCCCCCTTTCGTGTCGTAGACCTTCAACAGGAATGAAGTTTAAAGAAGTTGACTGGGTCACTGAACACAGTTAAAAGGTTTAAAGGGTTTGGAAAGGGCAGAGGGGGGAGGGGGACAATTTTGATGTAGGGGACAAATCAAAATAGAAAGGGGGAGTGTTAATGGACAGAAAAGGGGGGAGGGGGGGGGGGAAAGGGGGGGAAGAAGAAGGGAAGGGGCGGGGGGAAAAAAAAGGGGGGGGGGGGGAGAAAAAAGAAAGGAGGGGGGGGAAGAGGGGGGAGGGAGGAATGGAGAAAGAGGAGGCTGATGCTTTTCCCCCTGACATTGAGCCCATGTGGGCCAAAGGCCAAAGGGCGCGTAAAACTGGTTTCCCCATGTATTTCGGAGTTCCCTTCTTGACGCCATTCCCCAAAGGGGGCTGCTACTCTGAGGGAAAGAGGGTGATGGCCCAAATTTTGAAAGGGTTTTTGCCAGGCGTGCTTTTCCGTGGGGTGCTTCTCTATTTTCTTTAAAAACGTTCTTTTAGAACTGTATGTTCCCCCACAAACATCTGGACAAAGGGTACAACAAGAACATAGACATATTCTGAGTCGGCAGTGAATAGACTTCATGTGAAGCGCGCCCGGAGGGGCCCTTTGCACAGAGTTTCGGTTAAAAAATCACAGGTTTGCTTTTGGGGTTCTTGCACTAAATTGCCTGGTTTTGGGTTGGGGGGAAGAAGGGTGAAGGGAGAGGCACAGGTGGTCCCCAAGATTTTTGTCCCCCTTTTTAAAGCCACCCCAAAAACAGCCTGGAAAAAAATTTTTTTTTAGTGTACAACAATGTATGTAAGGGAACCGATATTTTCGCCAAGAAACGGCCCTTTAAAAAACCCTTTTAGGCTTTCTGAATAACACTTGGAAAAACCTCTTAAGGGTTCAATACAAGCAAGCTTTTTGTTGAAAATTAAAAAGGGAAATGGCCCAGTTTTTAATAAACGTTAGGTTTCCCTTCTTTAGGGATACAAATTTATAGTTCCTTGCCCGGTTATTGACTTTTACCTTTGTCAAAACTCCGTGATAGAACGCAAAAGGAAAAGCCAATATCAATAAAAAAAATTTTTAAAAATTCAACGTAAAGCCATCGGTCCTGGATTTTTAAAATTTTTCTTTTTTTTTTCAAACAAAAGCATTTCCCGAAAGTTATTAAGCCTTCGAAAATTCACTCTCCTCTTTAGATAGAACGGGTGCATCAGGATTCACAAAATGTTAACACATTACCCCTAAAGCAATATAAATTTTCATAGAAATTTTGTTTCTTTAAAAACATTTTTTTGATCAAAATTTTATTTTTCCCTTTTTTCCCTTTTTTCGAGAAAGGGTATACTTGCTAGGTATTACGGTTTCCAAATTTACAGAAATATTTACTACCTTTTTCACCCTGATGGATCCACGAACCCCGAACGCATTCCCAAACCTTGAACCTGTATCTCAAAATTTTCCCTTAAACTGTTTTTAAGTTTTCAAAAACTGGAAAACTTCCCATGAAAATCACGCAAGATTACTTATTTTTTTTTAAAGGGTTATTTCTTGCTGGTTTCCTTTCTTTTTTTGTAAGTCTATACGTATTTTTTTCCCCCCTAATTTCTAAAAACAGGTTTCAAAAAAAGTTGATCATTGATCTAAAAGGGGAGATATTTCTTTAGGAATATTTCAACTTTTCTAAATTTAAGGAAATAGTGCATACGTTTTTTTACCCTTGATGATTCTTTTTTTTTTTTCGAAAAAATTTTTTTTTATTTTTAAGAAAACTATTAAAATTTTCCCCAAAAAGGGCCTATCACGTTTAAGCCCCTTTTTTTTTAAAATAAGTGACAAAAAATCGATCTGTTCCCGGGTTATAAAAATGTTTTTTTGGGGGGGGCGACCAAAAATTCTTCAAATTAGAAAATAATCAAGTCTTCCTTTTTAAATGAATTAAAATTTACGCCAATAAATGACTTTTTTCGGGATTTTTTTTCCCCCAAAAAACACAAAAAGTTGAATTTTAACCCAGCAATATTTTTTTTTCGGGTCCGGGACGTTTTTTAACCCGCATAATTTCTGACATCTATTTTCATGTCCAGGCACATTTCCAGTCCCAGTGAAAATCCCATGTTCTTTGGGCAATGCGCTAAAATTTGTTCGCACACACCATCAAAAAATTCAGGTGAAACGTTAATTCTTGCCCAATGGTTGACAAGTAATTTTTTTTTTAAATTTCCAGCTTCATTACAAAAAAAACAACCAGAGGACCTAATGACACTAACAATTTATATTAAAAATTAAATGCTAAAAGGAAGGGCAACCCCGTTTTTTTTTGTCCAGAACCACAAGCCAGACTTTTAAACCCCAACTTGCTCTAAATTTTTTCTGATTCTGTTTTCAAATTTTTCCTTAAGACAATAAATTTTGGGCTTCTCTTTCCTACAAATCAAAACATCCTTCCTCTTTTTGGGATTTGAAACCTTACAGTTAAAGAGAAAAATTTTAAAGGATTACACCCGCCATTTGAAGTTGAAAAAGAAAAGGGTGGATAAACAGAGTACAAAACTATCTTTTTCCCCCCAACATATAGTAAAACAAATGAATTAAACACATTTTTTGTTTCGTTTCCCCATACTAAAAAAAAGAACAACAGTAAACCCCACTCAATCCGAAAACCACCGAATTAAAAATAAACCTGTCTTTTGGAAAAATATACATAAGTTCAAAAGGAGTGACTGGGGGCGGGGAACGAAGCAAAATAGGAATAATTTTTTTTAGAACTTACCCCAAACATTTAAAACAAAAAAAACCCAAACACTGTCCCCCGGCCCAAAAAAAAAATACAATTTTCATTTTAAAAAAACGAAAAAAAAGAAAAAAAAGAAAAAAAATCTTATTTTTTCTCCCTGGGCGGTTTGGGGAAGAAGGGGAGGGGGGGGGGGGGCGGAGGGGGGGGGGGGGGGGGGGGGGAGGGGGGGGGGGTGGGGGGGGGGGGGGGGGGGGGGGGGGTGGGGGGGGGGGATGGGGGGGGGAAAAAGGGGGGGAAATAGTTAATGGGGGGTTTTAAAAAAAAGGGGGGGG